>JBAMJV010003590.1:230000-344323 GCA_037951105.1 Echinarachnius parma | reverse complement strand
ATAATGTACACCTGTAGTTTTGGATTTGTATGCCTAATGTGGCACATTTCTGTAACAGATTCATGTATTACATGTATATGAACATGTATCACACATTACGTATTACTAACAAAACACATTGCTAAATGTTAGCTAAGGGAACAATATGCACTCATATAAAACACACATTATTGCTTATTACAGTTGCAGCTATGCTGGGAGCGTTTTTGGAAACTAATTGTATCAACTAACCCTTGAATGTGATATATATATATTTATTAATCTTCTGTTTTGCTACTTTGCAAAAACATTTAGTTGTTGGGTTATGAGAGAAGAGGCTTTTGGTATACCCAAGATTACAATGATCGAGTGCTAAGTTTTAAATGTCAGATATATAAAGTATAATATGTATGTATGGTAGGATGTTACAATGAGGTATGAGATGGAAATATGTAATATTGTTGAATGATTAATGCAAGAGCATGAACATGCCATGGATACATAATTTTGTTCTTGAGAAAAAAAAGAGTAATCTATACAATTTCCTTGTGATTCAATTAAATAATTATAGATTTTCTTTTAATTTCTTGTTTGAAATGCAAATTTATACTGATTTCACAAGCATTTTCATATTGTTGCATGCTTTTCTAATCAAACTACATGTAGATATCATGTTATTCTTCAAGACATTTCAGAATGACTCTTGAGATATATAATATATGTACTATTTGTATTTTAATCATTTGTTTCTGTGATATGTCAATCTGTTGCCTAATTTTATATGTGTCAACATCTAATAACTTATGTTTTTAAAATGTATGTGTATTACATTTGCATTTTGAATGATTCATCGTTTATTCATATTGCTTAATTCTCTTTATTAATATTAAAAAGTGATTATTTTGTATCAAAATTATTAACAACCAAAGATTTCCCCACACAAGTATTATGCGATTGCAATGCTTTTAGATGATTACTAGAAGATGCAATTGTTTTGAAATAAATGAGCAACTAAAATGTTTTTCTCTTGGGGACATAGTGCATACTAACAACAGCTCTTTTAAAAGTATAACATGATAAAGGAATGTGATAATCTTCTTAAAGAAAATCACTGATCTAAAATAAAATGATTCTTTGTTACTACAAATTATGTTTGCTATAAATCTACTAACAGCTGAAATCACTTGTCAATGTTTATGCTTCATGTTCATTACAATTAATCATTATTAGAAATGACTTTGTGTAGATTGTTAGCATTGTGCGTCTTTTCATTGTCTGTGTGTTATATGTTCTGGACCCTGTTTCATACAACTTTTGCAATTGTTGTAAGTGTCTAATTATTGTAACTACCATGGTAACGGCTAAAATTCTCCATGCTGATTGGCTGTTCATATTCTAGTTACAATAATTGGACTTTTACAACAATTGGAACACTTTTATGAAATGGGGCCCTGTACTCGTTCTGCTATGTATATACATGTATATTCTTGTAGTTTTACATACATACATTATAGCTTCATCTCAATAATGCATAGCGGCATGACATGGCATCTCCCCCTCTTCATATCACCCATTTTTTACTTCATGATCCTAATCCGAGCTTGAAACCACCAGACTTAAATATAATTACCAACCAACTACGCCTCTCTACGTTTATAATAATTATGATAGCTACCTTCATCACCATCTTGTCGTATATGCACAATTCATTCAGTCCCTTGTGTGATTTAAAACAACAAAGCATGATTGCTTTTGAATAGTTTACCAACATTTTTCATTTATTTCTTGTTGTATAAATAATATTATAATTCAGAATTAGTCCCAGTCCTTTTTTAACCACAAAATCGCTCCTATAACTTATTGCCTCAGTAGAAAACTACCTTCACGCAAGCAATTAACAAGCCATCACCTAACTGCAAAAACCATAATTTGTAAATGTTTAAATGTAATATGGAAGCCACTCCAATGTCCCTCCAAATATTATATTAGAGACTCTCCCATGAGTTTCTTAAAGCTAATTACCCCACATCTAGGGTCCTGTATAAATGTTCCATCTAAACATAATAAGGTAACCCCCCCCCCCCCCCAAATCCCTTCCCATGTACATCAAGATATCATCAAGATATCATATAGGGTCCTATAAATGTCCCATCTATATATAATATGGGAGCGCCACCCCCCCCCCCCCCCCCCCCATCCCATGTCCCTCAAGCCCCCTTTAAGCCCCCTTCAAGCCCGTCTCCTAACAGTCCTATATCAAGCTTAATGCTACCTCCCCCCCCCCCCCCCCCCCCAAAAAAAAAAAAAATTATCCTTATAAAACACTAATGCCCCCTTTTAAGTTTTTAATAATGTGCTAAATGACCCCTCAATGGGTTTTTTAATAATATGCTAAATGACCCCTCAATGGGTATCATGAAAGCAAAATGCCCCCATGTGCCCCTGTCCAAGGGTGTAAGGAGTCAAATGCTTCCCACTGTCCAAGGAACCTTGACTCCTGTGTAAAGCTAAATGCCCCCCTTCCCATTTTTGCTACTCGTAATAATGCAAATGTTCCTCTACAGGCCTACCCTCCACCCCTAAATATAGGAGTTTAATGCCCCACCCCCTCTATTTGGGGTCTAATAGAAAGCAGTGTTTCGCCCCCAAGCTCCCCCTTTTTCCAAGGGTCGCATGTGGAACTAGCGCCCATACCCCTTGGTCTTATGAAAAGCTAAGTGCCCTTCCAAGCCCCTATTCAAATGTTATAAGTGGAGATAAAAAGGGCCCTATATAAAAGCTTCAGCCATATCCCTCCACTAAGTTCCCCCTAATCCCCAAGGTTTATACAATGAGGTAAATTGCCCTCTCTAAGGGTATTGAGAAAAGCTAAATGTCAACTTCCACCCTCTCAACTCCCCTTCCCCCCCCCCCCCCCCCCCCTCCTAAAAATTTTTTTTTAATAAGATTCATATTAGGAGCAAAATTCCCCTCTCTAAAGGTAATATGAAAAGCAAAACGCCTCTTTTAAAAGGTATTGTGAAAAGCTAAATGCCAACATCTGTCGCCTTAAGCCCCCCCCCCCCCCCCCACCAAAATACAATCCAAAGGGTCATAAAAGCATAATTCCACCTTTTAGCTCCCTCAAAGCACCCCTCCTCATCCCGAAACTTTAGGATAATATGAGGAACTGAATACCCTTCTGTAAAAGCCTCATCAAACGATAAATTCCACCTTTTCGCCTCCTTCAAAAGACCCCCTCTCCTCCTCCCAAATTCCACGGGTAATATGAGGTGCTGAATGCCCCCCTCGAAAGGCCTTATAAATGCTAAAAGCTACCTTGCGTGCACCCCTCTCAAAGCAACCCCTAAATCCCAAGGGACATATTAAGAGCTAAATGCCCAATTCTAAAGACCTTATTAACAGCTGAATGGCTATCTGATTGTGTTTTTAAAAGCTAAATGCCCTTTTCTTAAGACCTTATTAAAAGCTAATTAAAATGGCTATCTAATGGTGTTTTTTACAAGCTACCTGCCACCTTTCGCCTCCTTCAAAGCAGCACCCCTCCCTTCCCCAAATGCCAAATCCCCAACCCAAAGGGTCATATGAAGAGCTGAATGCAAACCATGTCTGCCCTGTGCTATTATTGCAGAAGCCACCACTACAGTCTGTGCATGTCACTACCGAACAGGTCCTGGAGTTCTTCCGGTCGCAGCACCAGGAGAGCCAGGACGCCTACGAGCTGAGGACCATCCTCACAGACCCCTACTTCAGGGTGAGTTCTTGATTATCCTTAATGGTCATTCGTGTTCTCTGTCCTCATACCCTTTTCCAGTAGTTCCTCTAGTAATCCATTCTGGATAATTGGTTACTTATTTTGTGTTTTTAGATACAAATGTACCCTATGGCCAGTATTCACAAAGGAGGTTTGTACAAACCCTGGTTCAAACCGCGGTTTACATCTATGGAATGCCAATTGTAAACTGATGGATAGAGAATGTAAATTCCTTACTTGAGTGATTAAAAGTGAGCAAAGAAAAATAGGCTTCGCCGGGAATCGAACCCGAGACCGCCGGATTGCTAGACCGGTGCTCAAACCATTACCATCAACATTGTTAACAAGTAAGGAATTTACATTCTCTCTCCATCAGTTTACAATTGGCATTCCATAGATGTAAACCGGGGTTTGAACTGGGGTTTGTACAAACCTCCTTTGTGAATACGGTCCTATAAGTCTGTAGCCTGTATATGGACCGTCCTCACAGACCCTTACTTCAGGGTAAGTCCTAGATGGTCTTTGTCTTAATCCCTTTTTTTAGTTGTTCCTTTTCTATCCATTCTTGTTAGTTGTCCGTAGTCTATATGTGACCTTACACCACAAAACGACCAATAAGTCTGGGAAAATGATTATGCTGATTTTCACATGTCATCACAGTAGAATTCATTACCTTTAAAATGGAATATAATTTGTCATATTCAGACAAGGCAAACCCTCTGAAAAAGAGCGCCAAAGATTTGGAACATGGTGGAAGCAGTTTTGAAACAAGGGAGAAATGGGCCACTTCGAAGATCGATGTCCTGAGCTGTAATCTGATAATTTTTATTCCATGAAAAAACATACTTAAACATGATTTCTGATGATCAAAATTTCATAGAAGGTAGATTAAGATACCTTTATTCAGGAAATACAAAAATCCTGAATCTCATACTTTTAACCAACTTTGACTATTTCAGCTAATAACAGAGAAACTATATCCGCGACATAACAGTCGTTTTGTGGTGTAAGGTCACATATATGCACCCCTACTTCAGAGTAATTCCTTGATTGTCTTATATTTTTCAGTAGTTTTTCTGATACATTCTGGTAAATTGGTAACCATCCTTTGTTGTTAGATAATTTGTACCCTATTGAACACAAGTCTGTAACCTCACCTGTCCCTACTTCAGTCCTAGATGGGTCTTTGTCTTTGTATTTGTTTTTCAGTACTGTAGTTCTTTTTCATCATCCATTCTGGTTAGTTGGTAACCTATCCTTTGTTTTTAGATAATAAGTACCCTATTTAATATAAGTCCCTAACCTACATGCACCTTTATTATAAGTGTCTCAACCACCCCCACCCACCCTTGCTTCAGGGGAAGTCCTTGATGGTCTCTGTCTTTATATATTTAGTTTTCAATAGTTCCTTTCCCAATTAAATTTGTTACCCATCCTTTGAAGTTATGTACTCTGTTGGTCTGTGAGTTCTACGAGGGGCGTTCAATAAGTTCATAGCCCAACCTTGAAGGAGTCAAGGTGCAACATCGATTAATATATACAGGTGTTCTTTCATCCATATAATACTGATGTACAGCCAAGAGCTTTTCGGCATTTTTCCTGAGGGCCTCAAGGGCCTCCTTGAAGATGTCTCTTAAAGACCTCTAAAAAACCTACATATTGGCAAATTTTGTCTCATTATCCTCCTGAAAATCACAATCTTGGGATTGTTTCTTCATATGTTAGAAGAGATCTGACGATACCAGGTTTAGGGGATAAGGAGGAATCATCAACAAACCAATTCCGCAGTTATTAGCTTTTCAAAAGTCACCTGGCTCTTGTGAGCAGGCACATTGTCATCGAGCAGCATATGTCTCTCATCAACTTGCATTGCTTAATTTTCCAACATTTTCCAAGTGACTTTTAATGAACATTGCATCAATAAAAGCCTGTCTAGATCAGAAACAGAATACAACTGACCTGGCTTTGCACCACTGACCATGCGAAGGATGCAACATTGCATACACAACATTAGGTAACCCAACTTTCTGCTCCTTCATGGTTGGGCTATGAACTTATTGAACGCCCCTCGTACACATTAGATGCTCTAGACCCACCATTTACTCTTTTACTTATTAACTAAGAGACCAGTTACCAAGGGCAAAAAGTGCAACAGAATATACATGCAATGTCATATTTCGACATATTTTTCACTCTAACTATGATATGCATAGTCACAAATAGTAAGTGATCAATACATTTGATATGTTATCTCTTGAGTAAAAGCAGTTTTGTTCGAATATAATGCAGGTGTCATTTGTATGACGCACCTCTTGACCCCCGGGAAAGGTGCGTCATGTACTCCCATATTGATGACGCACAGTACCGTCACGGAAGCAAAATGTCAGTCACAACACTGACCCATATGTGCGTCATAGTCAGTCACTTTACCATGGGTGCGTCACAAGGTTCGTCAATATGACCAATAGGACCGTCATTTTCATGAAATGGTGCGTCACAGCGTCAATGTTTCCTAATGGTGAGTCATGGTTCATTAAAGGGTGACGCACATTGGTACAATGACGCACCTTTCCCGGGGGTCAAGAGGTGCGTCATACAAATGACACCTGCATAATGTGCTAAATAAGGTGAGATCTCAGTTTTCAAATTGCACGTTCACGTCACTCTGTTAGCCCAAATATTTTCGGGTCCAGTCTCTGACAAGAAAATGCTGTGCCCGCCCGAATATTTTCGGTCCCGTCCAGAATGGATTAAAACTCCACCCACATGTTCACCTCCATATTCTTTTAGTCTATCTGTCCTCTAGCTTAGGATGATGCTAAATCCATTACAAATCTGGCACATGTTCTTATGTGGGCTGACATCGCAATTAGGCTCTGTGCCCACGTTGACTCCTCATTCTCTATGATGTCCTCTAGGTCGGTCCTCTACAAGTTATATGGACAATGACGCATCCATGCCATCAGAAAATCTGTGCCTAGAACATTGCCCTCTCATACTGTTATGCCCTGTAGATTTCACTCATAATTTGTAATTTATTATTAACCATATTTATAATAATAAACATTTCAAATAAACAAATTCAGGGTGCTCCAAAAAATTATTTAACAGTGATTAATGATTAATTTCCGCGGTAACCCTTACAGTCTTTGCTGCAAGCCCATGACGTGGTCGCGCACGAGGTGTATAGTGACCACGCCATCAGGGTGACCCCGCCCCCTGTCATGCCCTACCTCAACGGCGATACCGAAGTGATGCAAGCGCCCAACGGCAACATGGACCAAACAGACAACATCACCCGGGTCAGGCTGGTGCAGTTTCAGAAGACGACGGATGAACCGCTGGTAAGAAACAAAAAACACCTTTTGAATCCTGTCAGGCTTTGATGGTGTAATTCACAGATTTAGCCAATTGAAAAGATAAATACAATATCTTAGAATGACAACCGGGTGCTGTGTCTTCCATAACAAGACAACATCACCCAGGACAGGCTGGAACAGTTCCAGAGGACGACAGATGAACCGCTGGTAAGAAAAAATAAACACCTTTGAATCCTGTCAGGCTTTGATGGTGTTATCACAGATTTAAAGACAATATACGAGAATGACAACTTTTGTGTCTTCCATAACGAGACAACATCACCCAGGTTAGTCTAGAACAGTTCCAGAAGATGGCAGATGAACCCTTAGTAAGACCTCTGTTCTTTTGTTCTTGAAAGAGTGAACTCTGTAAGGCTTTTTTATGGTAAAATTCACATTTCAAATGACAGCATTAAACATTTAACAAAATCAACATCTGAATTGTTAGGCTGGAACAGTTCCAGAAGGCGACAGATGAACCCCTGGTAAGAAACAAAAAACACCTTTGGACCCTGTCAGGCTTTGATGGTGTAATTAGCCTATTGAACAAAATTAAACAATGATTTCTTAGAATTACAACTTTTGTGTCTTCCATAACAAGACATCATCACCCAGGTCAAGCTAGAACAGTTCCAGAAGATGACAGATGATCGCTTGGTAAAACCTCAGAATTTCATTTGGCCACTAGAAACTGCTGTACTGGCTAACAACAAATTAGGATCCGCAATACACAAGTCTAAGGTCAGAGTCTATCTGATAAGCAAATTGATGTATATTCTCACTCATCCAGTCGAAGTAGATATCAACATAATGTCCCACTTACACAAGTAAGTTCAGTCCAGAATTTGATTCATAAATTTTGATATCTGATAAGCATTTTTGCAACCTAAAAAATAGATTAAGGGAGAGCCCTGACTGGTCCAGTCCTCTGAAGATCTTGGTTTTAAATCTTGGCAGAGCCCAATTTTCGTAGTTCGTGTTCATTACTTGACTTTGTTATTTCGCAGGGTATCACACTGAAGATGAACGAGGACAGGCGGTGCATTGTGGCTCGGATCATGCACGGCGGGATGATCCACCGACAGGCCACGCTTCACGTCGGCGATGAGATCAGGGAGATCAACAACGTCTCGGTGGCCAACCAGACAGTAGATCAACTACAGAAGATGCTGCGGGATCTCAAAGGCAGCATCACCTTCAAGATTGTCCCTAGCTACAGGAGTGCACCTCAACCATGTGAAGTAAGTTGCCCCTTTACATTTAATAGAGAAGTTATAGTAATAATCTGTTGTGACGAGATCCATGATTTCAGTAATGTCGTAGACACCAACCAGATGGTAGATCATCTGCAGAAGATGCTGCGGGATCTCAAAGGCAGCATCACCTTCAAGATTGTCCCTAGTTACAGGAGTGCACCTCAACCATGTGAAGTAAGTTGCCCCTTATAAAAGCAAGTGTTAATTTTCTGTGGTGACGATGAAATCCTGGAGATCAGCAATTTCTTGGTCGCCGCCTAGACAATTGTGCAATTGCAGAGGATTGTGAGGGATCTCAAAGGCAGCATCACCTTCAAGATTGTCACAACCATACCAAGCCAGCAGGCTTGTCTCGGGTTTTAAGATTATTATGAACAAAGCTATAATTGTATTTACTTTTGAAAGACATCTTTGTTCTATGATGTGGATCTCCTTTTATCCATTCTTGTTCTAGATCTATGTCAGTGCACAGTTTGACAGTTTGACTACGACCCAGGCCAGGAATGTCTTATACTGTGCCAGCAAGCAGGACTGAAATTCCAATGTGGTGACGTTCTCCAAATCATCAGCCAAGTACCTTAAGTTTTTACGTCTGAAAGACATCTTTGTTCTATGATTTCATTTTACCCATTTCTCCTAGATCTATGTCAGGGCGCAGTTTGACTACGACCCAGGCCAGGACGACCTTATCCCATGCCAGCAAGCAGGACTGAAATTCCGATGCGGCGACATCCTTCAGATCATCAGCAAAGATGACCACAACTGGTGGCAGGCACGCAAGGAGGGAGAACCACTCAACGGAACAGCTGGTCTTATCCCCTCGCCTGAACTCCAGGAATGGTAAGCACATATCTGCTCTTTAATAGCACATTGCCTACAGGAACTTGCTGGAACTTGTATCAACTCTATGACAATTGCAAAATCTAGTTTTAGGTTTAACCCATTGGCTGCAGGCATTGGGCATTGTATTAACATTGTGGGGATTGCAACATCTTGTAACGTTAAGAAGTAGTGGGTCACTCTTATGTTTTTGACTAACTAGAGGAACTTTTGATCATGTAGTGCAGAGAATGTGTAGATGGTTAGAAAGAAGAAGGAAACAAAACTAAATACAAAACTAAATACCATGCCATTCTGAACCATTGCCTTGTTCTTGGCACTCTTACCACCTACATGTATACTAGGTCTTAAGTCAGGACAAACTTAAATTTCCCCTTAAAGGGACTTAGTAACATTGTCCAAATCCTCAAAATAAAATTTTAATTCTAGCGGTTCCCTCATACCTTGTTGTATTCGTATTAATAATAAAATCACGGGACAGGTTTCGGTTTTTCAAATTTCCCTTTCGTTACAAAGATATGTACGATCAAAGTATTCAGATAAGAAAAACTCCGGGCGAGTTTTTCATCCCTGTACAAAGTGAATGCAGTGAGTTAGTGAATATCACCCAATATCACTTTGTATTTTCGCTTATTACTTGGCCATGCAATGTCCGTTTGACTTGAAATTTTCACACAATACCCTGTGGACATATAAGATAACAACACTATACATTGTATCAACCATTCAGCACTTTTTGCACATGTCAACAAAGTTACTAGATCCCTTTAATCCCTTGACCACGGGAACCGAGTGGGTTGTGTACAAAGTCTATGGGGATTTCATAAACTCGTAGGGAATGGGTTAACTGTTATTCTTCTAATTTTTGTAGGAGGGTTGCTTGTCTTGCCATGGAGAGAGCCAACAAGGAGAAGCAAGCGTCGTGTAGATGGTTTGAAAGAAGAAGGAAACAAAAATAAATCCCAAGCCAATCTGAACCTTTGCTTTATTCGTGGCACTCTTACCACCTATACTAGGTCTTAAGGAAGGACAAACTTATTTCCCCTTAACTTTGATTGTTCTATCTAATTTCTGCAGGAGGGTTGCTTGTCTTGCCATGGAAAGAGCCAACAAAGAGAAGCAAGCATCGTGTACGTGGTTCGGCAGGCGGAAGAAGCAATACAGGGATAAATACCTGGCCAAACATAATGCAGGTGAGAAAATTTACTATTTTGTAGCATTATCATTTGCTTTAATCAAAAACCATTTTGATCATATATATCTAGAATATTTTTGTTTCCAATTCCATTTCGAGTACATTTGTAGCATGATCCCTGGTATTAATCCTATTTTAATTAGTCAATTTATATGTATCTATTTGTTTTCCTCTGCATTCATGCTTAAATTTAAAGTTTATGCAGTTTTCTCAAACATGAGAAAGTTTGATCATCATTTTATTAAGGAATGGAGAAAAGTAGATATGATGTGCCCAGCTTCTGTGGAAAAGAATACAGGTTTGATTTCTAGGGAAGCCCAATTTTCTTTGCTAATTTTAATTATATATTTCTGGTCAGTTTTCTATACGTTTCAATAAAAAAAGGAAAGTTTTATTCACATGTTGTTTGTTGTTTCTTCCCCTTTTCAGTGTTTGATCAGTTGGATCTCGTCACATATGAAGAAGTTGTCAGGTTGCCGGCCTTCATGAGGAAAACATTAGTTCTTCTAGGTGAGTAGCAAATTGGCATTGCCTGATTGCTTTAAAGCGTACCACCACCCAAAAATAACATTCTTGTAAATGAAAGGTTACATCTTTAGTAGTCTATTCCATCAACAATTTTTAAAAAATACGTTTTCAGAAAAAAAAATGTACAATTAGAAAATGCATCACCATTCTGAAGCATGCGTTCATGGGTCTGCATGTACGAAGACTACTTTTTCCAGAGCGAACAAATTGTCCGGGAATCTATTGTCTCCAAACGTACGCGTGAATAGCGTTGGCGCACTCGCAAATGTTTGGTCCGTACGGAACCAGGAAATAATAGTGGTTCCGTAAGTGGTGGTAATGAATTGCTTTGTTTATGAATTACACAACCCTTTGCAAAATGTTGGGTACTTTATTTGATATCACAAAATGGTACCAAAACATATAATTATGTGTTGTTCTTTGCCTGGTGGTCCCCTTTAATCATTTAACCCGTTCAAGACCTCATGATGTTGCTACATCATGCATAATCCATAGACCCAAGCCCAAATATTTTCAGTCTGCAGTGTAATTGTTACCATGCCTCTCCAGGACAGCACCGAATGGCGCTTTTAAGGAGATATTTCATCAAGTATCAAATTATATTAAAATATAAATGTAATTTGTATTTAAACAGGAGTGCATGGTGTTATTAGGAGACGTATAAAGAGCACTCCTTTCAAAAGTCATCCCATAGAATTATGTTATGTATTTAACATCCAAGTCACGACACAGTTCATATAGTGTACATGCCATCGATATACACACTGGATATAGCACGCTGCACACCGCCGAATGCGCAACGTTGAAGCCGCCGCAGATATCTAAAAGTACACCCAATACAAAAGGTGCTCCATTCATTCGCATAAATCAATTCACGCAAGTGAATGGAGCACCTTTTGTATTGGGTGTACTTTTCACACTGTCGCTGGCTTCATGAAGAGGGCGCTGTTGCTATATCCAGTATTTTTATATCGATGGTACTGTACATGCTAGTATATTAAAATATATAAATGTATTTTGTTCTGTTCTTCTACAGGAGCGCATGGAGTCGGAAGGAGACATATAAAGAACACACTGATTACCAGCCATCCCATGAAATATGCATATCCAATACCACGTGAGTAAACACACAAACACAAACATATGCTAACTATTTCCATGATAGTACAAGCATTGATATAATAATAATGATAATAGGTTCGATTTATATAGCGCCTAATATGATACAATATCATCTCTATGCGCTTTACACTATTATTACCCCGGTTGTAGGATACAATTATGCAAACCAGCACACATTGTGTGCACCATCTTCACTCCCTGGGGAGCATTCCTTCCAAGGGGCTCATGGGCATTGAGAAGATCCGTCACATTACGGTTTTCACCTCCTACCGGGTCCCCATTTATACACCTGGGTAGAGAGCAGCAATTGTGGATAAATTGTCTTGCTGAAGACAATTGGTATGGTTGTGACAATCTTGAAGGTGATGCTGCCTTTGAGATCCCTCACAATCCTCTGTGATAGCACCATGGTCTGGGTGGCGACCAAGAAATTGCTGAACTCCAGGATTTCATCGTCACCACAGAAAATTAACACTTGCTTTTATAAGGGGCAACTTCACATGGTTGAGGTGCACTCCTGTAACTAGGGACAATCTTGAAGGTGATGCTGCCTTTGGAATCTTCTGCAGATGATCTACCATCTGGTTGGTGTCTACAACATTACTGAAATCATGGATCTCGTCACAACAGATTATTGCTGAAGGACAAACGCGATGGGCAGGGTTCTAACTCGGGATCTCACGATCCCTCTGTTTCCAATATGTATTCCTTTATTTTTGTAAGTGATTGTTATTGACATGTACATTTTTTTTGGAAACGAAAAGAAAAAATTGAAATCAGATATATTTTTGCCATTTTTGCTTTACTTCCCCATCAAACAAATGTGTGCACATAGTTGAAATAATCTGCAGGTATCTTTCTGATTAAATCATTAAAGTTTAAATAACAACGACCACATTTGAGCAACCAAAGCTGTTTTAATATATCTATTAGTAAGGGGTAAACAACCACTGCGGCATGAAAGAACCACTAGAGATGCAAGCGAGTTTGGTTA
The DNA here is from genome assembly GCA_037951105.1 of Echinarachnius parma. NCBI lineage: Eukaryota > Metazoa > Echinodermata > Echinoidea > Clypeasteroida > Echinarachniidae > Echinarachnius > Echinarachnius parma. The sequence goes on along the minus strand of JBAMJV010003590.1, from coordinate 331,296 downwards.
ATTTCAGGCAAAGTTACTAGGTCCCTTTATTAGCGATCCATAATTTAATATTTGAGACGTCAATCTTAATACCAATATCTTTGTAAGATTCTTCTGAATGATGTGTAATAGTTTTTATAGAAAATCGACACTGTTTCCCTAGTGAAAAGGTGAAAATTGATGTCAAATTGTATCACCCATTGCTTTTGACTACAATCAAAAAGCGTTCCTCAGCGCTTTTCACTTCAATCATATATATCTCAATAATTCGGGAGACATTTGAAAAAAATAAAACCCATTTCATTCTTCTGTTACCATAAGCCAACCAACAAGGTACATGAGGAATGTGAAAGCTCCAAGTGATATCGTTGAATTTGACAAATTTTATGGATCACTTATTGGGGATAGAACAGTTTGGTCAAAAAGAATTTTAGTAACTTAATCTTGTCAGTTATCATTGAAAACTACCAGTTATAATTCAATAATGCTTGAATGGTAGTAAAGCTTATAATAGTTAAGTTACAGGGCTGTTTTCATTTAAAAAGCAGCCATTCACACAAGAGGGTGCCCTCCAGACACCAAGTCGGCTATACCTATGAATATTTTCAGCTTATTCTGCACTGATTTTGATTTTTAAAAGTAGATTCTGTCTATAAAATGTTGTGCTCTCTCAAATTGTACACTTAGTTTTTCATTACCTCACAAAAAAAATTTCTTGTAGCGCCCTCTAAACCCAAACTGTACTATCCCTTTAAATCTTTAAATATGTAACCGTTTACTATGCAGACACAACACGGCGCTGCAAGTCGGACGAGGAGAACGGCAAGAACTACTTCTTCGTCTCGCACGAGGAGATGATGAACGACATCGCCAATAACAAATACCTGGAGTACGGCACGCACGAAGAAGCCATGTACGGGACTAAGCTAGACACCATCAGGGAGATACACAACAGGAGCCTCATTGCCATACTCGACGTAGAACCACAGGTATGGGACTAAAGCAGTATATGTACTGACACAGAATTTAATGGTTGGGACTAGGGTGAATAATTTACCAACATGTACTGCACACTTAAAGAAGTCTTGTACGGGACTAAGCGAGACACCATCAGGGAGATACACAACAAGAGCCTCATTGCCATACTCGACGTAGAACCACAGGTATGGGACTAAAGCAGTATATGTACTGACACAGAATTTAATGGTTGGGACTAGGGTGAATAATTTACCAACATGTACTGCACACTTAAAGAAGTCTTGTACGGGACTAAGCGAGACACCATCAGGGAGATACACAACAGGAGCCTCATTGCCATACTCGACGTAGAACCACAGGTATGGGACTAAAGCAATATGTGTACTTACACAGAATTTAATGGTTGGGACTAGGGTGAATAATTTACCAACATGTACTGCACACTTAAAGAAGTCTTGTACTGAACTAAGCTAGACACCATCAGGGAGATACACAACAGGAGCCTCATTGCCATACTTGACTTAGAACCACAAGTATGGGACTAAAGCTAATAGGCTTAACCTACATCAAGTTGAATGTTTGGGACTAGGCTGTGTTTTTTGCCATCAATAAGTGTTTGTTGTGTGGCAAATGCAAAGGAAGTTCTGTGTGGGACTAATTTAGATACCATCAGGGAGATACACAACAGGAGCCAATTTTCATGCCCTGGAAGTTTTGAGGATTGCAGATGAGTTGCTTCATTTGCCAATTTTGAATTGAAATAAGCAATTTTCTTTCTTGAGTTCATTTTTTAACCCAATTTCTCTTGTTTCTTCCTATTTTCAGGCCCTGAAAGTTTTGCGGTGTGCAGAATTCGCTCCATTTGTTGTCTTCATTGCCGCCCCCACACTAACGGGAATGAACGACATCCACGTAAGTCTACTTCTAATTTACAGTCATGTACATGTATACAGTTTTGTTTACAATCAAATTAAGTACATTATATTAGGAATTACTTTACAACAACAAAAACATCTAGAATTCATTTTTACAGATTATAGAAACAAATTCAACCATAATATTTACATAATTCTTTTGAGTATGATGATGATGGTGGCGGTGGCGAGGGCGATGGTGATGATGATCTATGTATCTGTTAAAAAAAACAAAAAACACCTGCTCCTCCAACAGGCAACTCATGGACTGCACATTTGCTTTTTCCCCCATTACAGGATAGCAGCCTCGAACGGCTAGCGAAGGAGTCGGAGCTGCTGCGCCAAGCCTACGGCCACTTCTTCGACCTCACCATCGTCAACAACGACATCGACGACACGATACGCACGCTGGAGAACGCCATGGAGGAGATTTGCACTACTCCACAGTGGGTTCCTGTCAGCTGGGTTTACTAGCCGGTAGCAGTCCCCTCCGCAGCCGCGAAAACAAATCAAAGAGAAATCTGCAAAGTATCAACATGAACGATTCATTTGAAATCTGTCACCAAGACACGGCGTTGTCTGAGACTTGCATCTACGACGATTGAATGATGTGATCCTCCCAGATATCATAAAAAAGGGCGAAAGGAAAAAAAGCATCCATAGCTGCAAATGAAATGAAGAAAACTGCTCTGTTTTGCTGGATTTCTAGACTTGAATTTGTCGTGACAGCGGACGAATTTGAGATGCAACCGTAGATATGAACAAATTAACAGTAAATACTGTATGCACCGTGCTGCTGTAAGAATAATAATTTTAACCTGTTCCCTACTAGATTTTGTAATCCCAATAGAGTTATAATACAGATCTGGTATGGTCCTGCGTCAGTGTCGAGTCCTCAACCCCTCCCCCAGGTGTCCAAAATAACCAAGACCCAACCATTACCACCAACATATCAAACCCTAAAACAAAATGAAGAAATTGTGCACTATTACTGGACAGTAGACTTACACGCTATATGCACAATTTCTTGGTTGTACAGTGTAGGTAGACAATGCATGTGTTAGCATGTGAAAATTGAACAACCGCCATGCATTATCTATGCATTGCCTACTACATACAACAGAATGGTACTGTACGTATAAGTGGGCCGAGTGACTCAAAACCGGCCCTGCCCAAATATTATGTTTAGAAACATTGGCTTTGTCTTGCTGATGACGGTGCCCATTGGATTGACGAAGCATTATGGAGAACAAAGCGCACGAGCGGAACTCTTGTGACGAACACTTTCCCTCGATAACCTCCCCGTGTCTTCGCTGGAAGTCACTCAAACTGTACAGAAGAAGATGCTTTTTATAATTGTGATGCATTATGACGTAATGGAGCGTAGGCGGTGGTGCTATACTCTCGAATCAAAGGAATGAATTCAGTCGATTCAATATTTGAATAATTATGTGCATGTAATTTGGAGAGAACTATTAATAGTTAACTTTTTTATATAATAAATATATGAATGGTTCTCTATTATATCGAATGATGATTTTTAAATGTTCAGTTGTTCACGCATTTATGATTGTATTATCCGTAAGCATGGGGATATGACATGTACAGTTGTCTTTATATCGTTTGTCATTCTTTTTCAGTGATGGCATTGATAGCATTTTAGCGCTATCTAAGCAACCTATATTTATGAACTGAGTATGTTAGCTGATACTTAACGTAGTTGTCAAAGTAAAACAACTGACTGACAGAAAAAAGTGAAAATGTAACAAGACAGAAAGTTGTATTGATTTTTTTTTAGTTAGACTTAACAATCGGTTTCAATGACAGCAAGGTCAACTACCAATAGAGTACCAAAGTTACGATGTCACATTAGTTCGTTTGTCCAACCTTTTCTTGTGACCACCTACTCATAAAGATCCAAGGAAAGCAGATAACATGTACATGTACAGTCAAACCTGTCTTAGTGGCCACCTGTCTATAGCAGCCAACCTGTCTATAGTGGCCACCAAAATCTCCAGAGAAAAACAGTGTTATGGAACCTGTCTATTATAGAGGTCACCTGTCTACAGTGGCCACTCCTCTTGACTCCTATTAAGATGGTCACTATACACAGGTTTGACTGTACCTATCTATAAAGACCACCTGGTCATATAATCCACTTTTGACGTCTCCCTTGAGTGGTCTTTATGGACAGGTTTGACTGTAGTAATTGATAAAATATTAATGGTGCACCACAAAATATTCTTTCCTTGACGTGTGGAAGAATAAATATTAATTTTTGTCATGGAAACCATCCAGGACTACAACATAAAGGTTCTAAACTATTAATTTGTCCTTTTATTTTGGGCTTTTTATAGCGGGTCGGAACTGGCTGACTGCTTTCTTAGCAACCATTAGGTGACCCATTGTTACGCTTGCCTGACATTGTAAGAATGGTAACCAAGGTAACAAGTACCTGTTACATCACACTTAGCAACCATCAGGTGACACATGTTTTGTTTGCCCGACATTGTAAGAAACAGTACCGAAGGCAACAAATGGCCGTTACATCACACTTAGCAACCGTTAGGTGACGCATGTTTTGCTTGCCCGACATTGTAAGAAACAGTAACCAAGGCAACGAATAGCTGTGACATCACACTTCGGTTCTCTATCATTCTCTTTTGTGATGCCATTCTGCATTGCTCTAGTCCCCATTTCGTTCCATTTACCATTTGGAAAAATTGCCTTTGTTTTCATTTATCAACTTCTTTTAGTGTAGCGGACTCATTTGAGATTTGATTTCAAGGAAAATATTAATGTGACTTTCATTGGGGAGACTCAAAGGGTAACTACCCATTGATAGGATTCAAATAGTAACAACATAGTTGTAATGAGACAATAGAAACAGGATTAGTCATAGTTTGCAAAATAGTCTCATTAATAGCTTTGGAAACCAATCTGCTTTCTCTGATTTATTCAGGCCATTCTAACTTGCTTAATAAACAGAATGCAATTAATGCTTACAAGGAAGTCTTTGAATCAAAGTATATATATATTGTTTTTCTTCTCAGCATTAAAGATACCATAGTTATTACATTATGGATCTTGTTATCTTGTGAGTGTATCTTTGTGTAAATGATATTTGTTTTGTCTCTTTCAATTTTGTTTTCCAAATAAAATTTGTTATCCTTTTGTTTTCTGTGTATCCTGACATTCATAGCATGATTGTTTGTTGTTAGAAAGAAATATAAAAAGTATTCTGTATATAATGAATGATATTGTGATCCTACCTAACAATATTTAAATTGTGTTACATTTTGTTGTCACACACGCAGACAAAAGAACAGCTCGAAACCATAGAAAGCATTCATTACTAATCATTTCATTTCATTTCTTCAACCACATATTAAGCTGCCATTGGAAAGTTATGCATAAGCACATTATTCGATATCAGTTGCATTCGATTAACTGCCACATTGTAAATGAAATGTTCTTAAAGAAATACATGTCTAAAAAGAGACGGAAAGGCATTTACAACCAATTGCAAATGGACTTGCTCTTTCTATATGTATCAATCCTTGTTGTCTTTCGTCACTCAGTAAACTACATACATGTATATCATTTCATCTGAATGTATTTTGAATGTTTTGAATGGTATAAAGGAATAGATGTAGTTCTGGACATTGACACAGTAATATGAGGTGATACAGAGTTTCAGGTCTGTTGAATTCAGTAGCCTTAGATTAAGAGAAAAACATCATAGCTCTTGTTACTAATTAATTGATTAACACTTTGAGTGCCAGGCATTTTAATGCCCTATGGCATTTGTGTGTATTGCAACTTGCAACTTGCAACTTGCAAAAATGTGAGCTAGGCATACGACTGATTAGTTTGAATTTTTAACTCAATTTTTAGGTTTGGTGGTCACATACATTGCTTAATATCAGGCATTGTTTCATTAATGCCTTTGAGTCAAGCTTGTGTTAACTTTTGACTTGTATTGTTACCTAATAACTATTTTAAGACCTTAATCATATCTCCTTGCATGTATTTATTAACATTTTGTTTTGCTAATAAATCATATTTTCAAACATATTTCAGGCCAATTATGCTAATCATTGCACTTGATATACACGATTGCTTTTCTATACGTTCTTAGCGTTGCCAGTTTTAAAGGCTAGAAAAGGCGTACATTCATGTGCGTATGAGTCAGAATCTTTATTTTCGCGAGAGATTTTAAACGCAAAACCGTTTTGATACATGTTTCTCAACATTCATAGAAAGGCTGCTTCTAGCTTGCAAATGTTGATAAATGCCCCCCGTGTTGTAGGCATGTCGGTAGAAAAATATAATGAAGTTTGGTGAGAAAAATCATGGAAATTTGGTTTTGTCTATGCCGGCAAGAACAGTAAGTTTGTTGGACCAAAGTCTTGCCAAAACTTTTGTTCATATATTATGTTTGATATCTGGTAAAACAATTATTTAGACGTACACAACAAGAAGTTGGGTGTATATGTGGTATACAGATGTCTTTTTGTTGAATGGGTTATTCATTGATATTGATTATTAATTTTACATCCATTTCACCGTTCTATCCTTTTTTGCTCATGATATTGTAACAAAAATGTTTTGACTGCCCTATTACCGGTAACTACTTAACTAAATAAAAATGTTTGACAACTTCTTTGTAAAGTCAATGGCCATTCTAATTTCCCAATTTTACTATTTGATATTTGTGGTACATGTTTAGTATCTAGTCTAATTTGTAATTGCTATTTGTTTTTTGTTTGTTTTTAAATTTTTGTTGCCTTTTTTCAATCCCCATTCTTTTTTAAGTTGGTGTATTATGTATATGTAGGCTTTTTTGTTTCTTTTGCTTGTTCTTAAACGTGAAATTCAATTTTTGGACATGTCTTTCAACTTCAAGTATTACATGCAAAACGAATTGATTTGCAAAGAACTTGGAGTTTAAAGAAAAAAACAATTTAGTATATTTTATGGAAGTGAATTTCAACATAGAATGTGTAGAGGTATGACTTACATCTAAACAAACAAATATTATGAATGGGTTTCATGATGATGATATTTATAACTTATATTCCATTGTAGGACTTGTGACGCAGTCAAATGAATGATATAGTAAAATCTATTCAGTTTTAGATTATTCAAGAAGACAGTAATTTTCTAAAAAGATAAAGATACAAAACAATACCACACGTATATGGTTGTTTTGTTGACCAATATGAAGCTTAGAGATGTATACATTTAGGTCTTATGATAATGTAAAGAATTTAAGTTCCTGTGGTGAAATTCCATCAACTTGTACAATCAATTGACTACTTTCATATGGGCACTGTTAAAATTCGAAAAATAGATGTTTGTGTCTAAATAGAATACAGTTTCCTTACTACTTACATGGTTGGAAACAAATATGACCTTAAAACTGATCAACCGTATCTCTATTGTATATAAGAAATCCACACCGAGTAATTTCTGAATGGTAGTAAAACATGAAGAAGCTATAAAGTCATAGATAAAACTGAAATGTGTCACTATTCACAATTAAGGAAGTATGAAATGATTATGTGGTCAATTATTTCAGTTATTTTGAGGTCGGATTCAAACTGTATATGGTCGCATCCTTACAAACAACTCATTCATTTTTGATAGTGTACAAATGCAAGAAAAACAATAATTAAAGGCAAAGAAGCAGAAAATATGAAAAGGAAAACAAAATAATAATGCTGGCTAATTTTCTTGAAAAAATTACACTTTTACTTGACATTATTAGACGCATAGGTAAAGTACTGAAGTAGTGATGTAGCATTCTTTTGTTATAACATAGCAACGGGTCTAAACAACTTGCTCTTTGATTCAGGCTTTTGGTAGTGGGTTGGAGCTGGACGATTGCCTTCTTAGCAACCGCTAGGTCAGAAATTTCTGGCTTGCCTGACATTGTTTGAGAACCATTTATTACCCGTGGGAATGAATAGCTAAGAAACAGTGAGGAGCTTAGCTTTCTATAGTACAGGGAAACCCCGTTATAACGAGCTCACTTATAACGAGCTCGCTTATAACGAGGTACCGTTTATAACGAGGAGAATCCTTTGGTCCCGATTGTTCCAATGGCATAATGCTCCACTTATAACGAGCTCGGTTATAGTGAGATTCTGGTTATAATGAGGTAAAATCGATAGTCCCGACTACCTCGTTATAACGGGGTTTCCCTGTAGCAGAATCTTTGTCAGGGCAAAGACAATGGGTGGAATCCACAAAGGAGGTTTGTAGGTGGTTTGTACAAACCATGGTTTGACATGGTTTACATCTATGGAATGCTGCTCGCATACCGTACATTGTAAATCAACATTGTTAACAACAAGTATGGAGTTAACATTCCTTCTCCATCAGTTAACAAATGGCATTCCATAGATGTAAACCTTGGTCAAACCATGGTTTGTACAAACCTCCTACAAACCTCCTTTGTGAATTCCACCCATTGTCTTGGGACATCACGCTTGGGTACTCTATTCATGATCACTGTGTATTCACCTGCTTAGTGTCCCACTGCCCCTACCCCATCCTTTCCTAACATGCCCCTTTAAGGGCCATTTACAAAGTATGTGTGTGGATTACTGTGAACAAAATTGCCACCCCCCTCTCCCCGTGTATGCATATCGTGCACACTGGCCTGAACCACCCACCCTCCCATATGCATACATATTTTGTAGATGGCCCCTTTATACAGGGAGTTGCGACATGGAAGGTCTCAGAAAGGAAAACAAAATGGCGCCGGGTCATATCTTGTTGCGCGCTTGTGGCATGCATACAAGTGTGTACATACATGCAGCTGTGCACTAAACTGGCTCAATGTGAAGTGAATACTCCTTTCTTTAGAGTATGTAGCAAGCAGTCTAGATTCCTTTTAAAACAAAGATACAATATATTGCATTTTCCAATTTTCGTCGTCCATCCTTTGGGTCAGTTTCTGACCGCTCATGTCGCAAATCTCTGTTTTAAGGGACTTTAGCTGCTTTATACACTAATGTAGCTCATGTGCATTCTGTATATGGTACATTTGTTACTGCCTGATGTCGACAAGTACAGTATATGGTGTGACAAATCCATTGATATATGTCTCATTTTATCCATTTATTATTTTTGGTAAAATACAAAACGGATAGTTACTTTGATACTATTATAAACAGATTTTATAAATATCAAACTGTATTGCAACTTTGTTGTCAAAATACTAGATGTGTAGCATTTAGATTGGGTTTAAAATCAGCATAATTATATATATGGGTATGCCAATAGCGATTTTAGCAAGTTATTTCATGTTTTTTTTGTATGTGAGGGAAATAAATTCAATCGATTTATATTGCTTGCCCATTTAAATTGCTCCTAGACTCAATTGAGAAAAAAAAAGTATTATGTAGCTTTTGGAGATTACTCAAAACTGTACAAATCATTGATTTGCATTTATTGTTGCTATACGTGTAAATCGAATATGAGAGTAAAGAAAGAGAGATGCTTATACTAGGATTTGTAAATGAAGGTGATGATTGTGTTTCTTTCCTACAATGTATGTAAGAGGAGAAACAAAATGTAACTATATTAATATAATTCATATTATATCTCACTGATAACTACATTACATACCACAGTTTGTCTGTGGTAATGCTTCTTAATTATGTATTAAAATAATGTGAGTGACTGAAAGAAATCTTGCGTTATTATTCTTTTGTTTTGTTTCCATTTTTGCTATGTATATTCTTTTGATGAAGGAATGATTGGCATTCTCTACCTAAGCATGCCCACAACTTGGCATGCATGAGTCAAAGAAATTATGCTCTATGCAATTTGTATAGAGCATCCATTCTTTTAGTCATGCATGCCAAGTCGTGGGCACGCTTAGGTAGAGAATGCCGCCGCAATGATAGCGATTGAGGTGATGTTTGTTGTTTTACTGGTGTCGTTTTGGGGGTTATAGTTTCCGCATTGGTAGTTGCTTAAATGCCATTTTTGAAGGCCCCGTTTAAAGGGATAGTTGAGTTTTGGTCAAATTTAATTTTTTGTAACCAGAACCTGCACCATTGTAGTACAAACTAATATATAGATATAACTCCACCATGCTCTAAATGTATACACAATTACAAACGACTAAGTAAAAACCCCAGATATCATTCAAAAAGTGCCATTGCAACTCAAGAGGGTGCTCTATAAAAACTCATTGGTTAAAAAAAAAAAATCTACAAAATTGTGCATGTGATATTTTTTTTAAATAATGATGAATTAGAGATATCATCAACAACTATTTAAAAACCTTTTTTTATTTTTTTTCAAAAAGTCTATTAACATTTGTTTTCTAAAAAGTCAAGATGTCCCCCAGCAGGGTAGACTTATAAATCAAATATTTTGAAATCAAATTTTACAACTATGCGAGCATTCGAAAGGGAATGATTCTAGAACAGTTCACATGTTTTATTCAATGAACTTTCAAATGGAATTAAAACAATTTAGTGTCAAGGTGCATTCAGGAAGTACCAATACTCAAGTGTACCTTTAAAGGGATAGTACAGTTTTTTTTTATCAAACAGAATGTTAGTAACTAAAAATTGTAAGTTATTAAAAAATAACAATTATAATTCAATGATGCTTGAATGGTAGTATAACATATAAACGGTTAAAGGGGTAGTTTAGTTTTGGTAGAGAGGGCGCTGCACATCGCAATTTTTTAGTGAGGTAATGAAAAACTGAGTGTCGAATTTGAGAGAACATGCAATTTTAATGGCAGAATAAACTTTATTTGGTCAAAATCGACCCAGAAACGGCTGAAATATCAATAAATATATCTGATCTTATAATTATTTGGGGCCCAAATAATTAGATGATTTTTTGAAAAAATTTAAAAAATGCTTGCACTTTTTCAAAAATGTTCAAAAGCGTTTTTTAAATGGTTGTTGATGATCTCGCTATTTAATCATTATATCAACAAAACATCACATGCATAATTTTGGTTGAAAATGGTTGAAACCAATGCCTTTTAAAAAAGCGCCCTCTTGTGTTTTAATGGCTCTTTTTGAATGATAACAGGCGTTTTACTTGGTCGTTTGTAATTTTGTATACCTTTCGAGCATGGTGGAGTTATAACTATTAGTTTATAATGTTACTGTGCAGGTTTTGGCTACTAAAGTTCAGCCTTACCAAAACTAAACTACCCCTTTAAGTTAAAGGGCTGTTTAAAAAAAAAAAAATAAGGAAGCCATTAACACAAGAGGGCGCCCACCAGACACAACAAGTTTCAACCATTTTTAAATTTAAAAATGTAAGTGAAGTTTGGTTTAAGAAATTATTCAATAGAGAGATTATCAAAAACAATTTAAAAACAATTTTGGGTATATTTTCAGCAATTTGTAGGATTTGATATTTTCTTAATAATAAAAGTTGGTCCCCAATATTTATTCCAATTGGATATACTTATGAATATTTCAGCTGTTTCCAAACCGATTTTGATCAAACAAAGTTGATTTTATCTTTAAACTTGTGTGCTCTTTCAAATTTGATACTTGGTTTGTCATTACCTCATTAAACAAAATCGTGAAGCGCCCTCTAAACCAAAACTGAACTATCCCTTTAACCAGAAAATTAGGCTCAGATTAAAATGATTTTCCTCACAAATTTAGTATCGTTTTGCAATTTATCTATTTGATGAAGAAATGTTGCTGATTGATGAGGTGATGTTAGATGTGGTAATGGTGAAGATAAATGCGATTTACTGTTGCTGCGTTGGTAGTTGCCAGGATGCCAGCTTTTGTCCAATTCAACCAGAACATCTGAATCAAATTAATGATTTTCCGCACAAATTATGTACATGTATCGTTCTCTGTTTGTAATTCATCTATTTGATAAATATCAGTGATCGAGGTGATGTAAGTTGTGGTACTGGTGAAGATGATTGCGATGGAAGTGTCCCGGATGCCAGTTTTTGTCCAATTCAACCAGAAAGTCTTAATCAATTAATGATTTTCCACACCGGCAAATTAAGTTTCGTTCTGTTTGCAATTCATCTATTTGTTATGAAAGAAATATTGGTGATTGGGTGATAGTAGGCCTACTGGGCCCTGTTGCAGAAAGAGATACAATCGATTGTAATTTACAATTAATTGTAATTTAGAGCATGTGTTCGAAATGCGCGAATCTGATTGGTTGAAACGCGCAAAGGTTCTGACTTACAATCGATTGTATCTCTTTCTGCAACGGAACCATGGTGTAGATGACTGTGATTATACAATTTCAGGTGGCCGCTATAGACAGGTGGCCGCTAGTACAGGTTTGACTGTATTTGGTGTAGTGGTAATTGCCTGTTGATGCCAGTTACTAGATGAACCAATGGTGTATCATGGTCGGACTGATTAGGGGCACACACATAATTTGGGGGCACGCTTGATGTATTTCTTTATTTGTTAAAGGATTGATCCCTTGGGGCACATCCCCCTGCCACGCCCCCCCCCCCCCCCCCCCACACACACTTTTAAAAAAATTTGTTAATGATTTTTATTTCTCCAAATTAACATAACATTTACAATAATGAATAACATTTCAAATAGTAAAAGTTTACATCTCAAGTGTACAAATCAAGTGTAATTCACAAAAATTAAACACAATGAAGATTTAACAAAAGATAAAAAAAGAAGTCAAACATGCTACTTCTCCCCCCCCCCCCACCCCTGCACACTCACCCTCCCCCCCCCCCCCCCCCCGCCCCGGAAATCTGCTCACATTCAATTTATTTTAAAAAAAATTTAAAAAAAATGTTTACAAAATACATATTTAAATCAATACTTTGTAAATGTTACACTAAAAAAACAGAAGTGCTGTTTTTAGCACTTGGAGGGCTACATTCAGCACCTTTTCGGTGCTCGCATAGGGACAGCACCGCCTGTGCTGGTTTGGCACTAGTACAAGTGCTAGTTTAGCACCACTTGAGGTGTTACCGAATTTGCAATTTTGGTGCTGAGAAATCCACATTGTGTGTGATGAATAAAACCCATAGTGCTAAAAGATAATACGGGGGGAGGGGTGGCTTCCGTTAACTCGGATCTTAATTTAGCTCATATGTATTTCGTGGTAAAAGAAGCAGGATAAAGATGTCCGATAGTAGGATTCGAACCTTGGATCCCACGCGTCCAAGGCAGACGCGATATCGACTGAGCTAACTCGCATAACGGGAAGCCGAATGCACTCTAACGAAAGTATCATACAGTTTCTATTGTTACGAATTTAGCACGTTGTGGTGCTGTTCTCACAGCACCAGTTTTCAGCACCGATCTTTTAGCACCTCGCAGACTTTTATTCACTACTTACACTTGTAGTGCTAAATTAGCTCCTCCAGGTGCACGATCGCGAGCAGCACTCGTTTTTTAGCACCTTCATTTTTAGAGTGTACAAGCTCACGGGAGAAACATCGTGTATGAAGAGTCATTCTCTCAATCTTATTCTAATTTTACCGTTTCCCATTTTTGTAAATGTAGTCCTAATTTCCCCTTTTTAATTGCTATTCCCTTTTCCTGGTCCTTATAATCTTATAACAGTTTCTGTATTTTATCAATATTTGGTGGAGCACCCTCTTTTCTAGATACAAATAAAATATATTTTAGCATAAAAATAATGGTATTACAACATTTTATTATATTTTAATTACCTGACAATTCAACAAATATATCCCGCCAATTTAAGTCCTTTATTTCATCTAACTCAAAACGTTGTATCAAAGCTTGCCATATCAATTTTACATTTAAACAAAATAAAAATATATGCGAATATGTTTCCCTTTCCCGTTTACAGTACGAACACAAGTTATCTTCAACAAATCCAAATCTAAATAAATGATCTTTAGTGTAAATTGCCCCATGCAGTAACTTAAAGGGGTAGTTTAGTTTTGGTAGAGAGGGCGCTGCACATCACAATTTTTTGTGAGGTAATGAAAAACTGAGTGTCGAATTTGAGAGAACATGCAATTTTAATGGCAGAATCAAATTTATTTGGTCAAAATCGACCCAGAAACGGCTGAAATATCAATAAATATATCGGATCTTAAAATTATTTGGGGCCCAAATAATTAGATGATTTTTAGAAAAAATAAAAAAATGCTTGCACTTTTTCAAAAAATTTCAAAAGCGTTTTTTAAATAGTTGTTGATGATCTCGCTATTTAATCATTATATCAATAAAACATCACATGCATAATTTTGTATGAAAAATGGTTGAAACCAATGCCTTTTTAAAAAGCGCCCTCTTGTGTTTTAATGGCTCTTTTTGAATGATAACAGGCTTTTTACTTAGTCCTTTGTAAATTTGTATATCTTTCGAGCATGGTGGAGTTATAACTATTAGTTTATAATGTTACTGTGCAAGTTTTGGCTACTAAAGTTCAGCCTTACCAAAACTAAACTACCCCTTTAAATTGAAACTCTCTCTGTTTCCCAATAATTAATGTTATTCTTGGTTTAAAAAAAACATTCATACATTTCTTTATCTATAAAATTAAAATCATTTTGTCCATCTCTTATTTGTAAATCATATGACTTTTGCAATTCTCTAATAAAATAATCATATATTTTTCTTGATGGTACATCCTTCAAACTTAATTTTGTATCCAAAAGATATAAATTAATATTATAATTTATTAAATCTACCTCACAAAATTGTATCAAACCTAAATCATTTTTCCAATCCCTCGGAATCGCATGATATATATCAATTATTGTAAGTAAATTTTCACTTCTCATACCATGGTTCAAAAAGTATGCAACGGAGTAACATGTCCATTATCCATAATATGGTTCAACATAACAATTCCTCGTTCTAATAATTCTTTATCAAATACCATCTTATTTTTTTGTATACATATGTTCCTATTATTAAATATAATTGGATTCATACAACCATTAACATACACACACACACACCAACACACCAACACACACACAAAACAAACCCCAAACACACACCAGCTACGCCACTGAGAAGAACGGTAATTATACTGCTCTGGCCAACACTGGTATATTGTACTGCTGGTAGCGATGGCTTTTAATATCGGCAGTCCAGAATAACCTGTGGCTTCTCATCATCAAACAATAATGGCGCTTACGCCTCGGCGAACAAACATTCCCTTTTTCATTCATGGGGAGGAAGGTCTTTCAAAAAGCCGGCGGACAAGAGAAAGTCCTTTGTTTTGTAAGCACATAACTGGTTCTGTCCGTTCCTCTATACTATAATACACCCATTCATACCAATAGACAAGGGGGAAAACACCGCACCCAACCACAAGATTGAAAGGGCGAGCCGAGAGCATTATCTAGCAGATAACTACACACACACATACAATAAAAACTGAGAGCGTATACGGAGTAGTACAACCAGTACTTCAGTGCAATTCACACGGGGGTTGCATTATATAATAGCGATGTGCGTCGAACGTTATAATTGTTGAGGAGTTAATACTGATGCCACAGTTTAAATACCTCGTTAAGAAATCACTGAACTGGGCGTAGATTATTCATACGAATAGCTTGTGGACACGCCTGGTTGACACGTGCAACAAAGCGCTACAAAGTATTTCATTGATCATGACACTGTCATACTATAAAACACTCTTTATTCGTTTGGCTCGAGGAATTAAGTTGTGAATCGAGTCGATATATTTATTGTGTTCTCGATCTGAAGCATCTATCTACTGAAATACGCGAATTCCTGGATATTATCTCTCATTTACAACCATATTAGGGGAAACATTCCATCGTCATCATCACCATTGTCGTCATCATCATCACCATTGTCGTCATCATCAGTACTAAAATACGCGAATTCCTGGACATTATCTCATTTACAACCAATCAGTTCGGGGGAAACAGGGGGGACACATTTCATCATCGTTATCACCATAGCGTCCATCGTCATCAACTCATCATTACCATTGGCGTCGTCATCATCATCGTATCTCCGACAGCTGTTGTAATTCATGATGATCATGAAATAGAACATACCGATCGGTGGCATCTTCCACAACAGGACGTGAGAACATAATTAAGTTGGAGATATATATATTTAAGTTTAGTTTAAGCAAGGGGTGCTGAAAGTTACCCGATTTCCTGCTAATTTCGACGCATAAGAAAGTGAGAAAGAAGAATCGGCAAGATGAAGAGATCGTCATCATCATCATCTCTCGAGATAGCGGCTAATTCCGATATGAAAGAAGTAATTAAGGTGAGTTGATTATGAAATAAAACGAATAGACTAGAGTATAGTAAATCAAATGAAAAATAACAAGTTTGTATACCATTGTATCTACAGCATTCTCTACCATGACGGGACCATGACTTGCCTACGAAAGACTAAAAGAACGGGGGTGTTTCACAAAGACCCCAAGTTGAAGTTAACACTAAATTGGACTTAAACATTGTGGAAAGCCATTCGATTCTTTGTAAAAAATGTTCAAATGAGTTCTTTAAACAGGCCTACAATTTTGATAAAAATCATGAACATTTTTCTTTTATCAAAGAGACTTCAAGTTACTGATGTGAATTGTTTGCACATATTCGTATTTGGGCTCTTGAATATAATTCCGAAGCTATACAAATGACTTTTTATAATGTTCAAATCCAACTTAGTATTAAGTTTGACTTAGGATCTTTGTTGTGAAACACCCCGGTGTTCTATGCAATTGAATACTTATTATAAATCGATGTGAGATGTAGTTTTTTTATATTAAATTCCTGTATAGTCTGTATTAATATATATCTCATGTACAAATATTATAAACAATGTTGACGTTATAATTGTGGTTAATCCCACACATAGGTTCATTACAATAGGGTTGTGCGGAGATCAACCTCTTCCGCCCGCTGCACTAACCAACGGAAACAATTTTTTTTGTCGGCTGATTTCTCCCTCAATTTACCAGCAAATGCAAAAAAACTTTCGTTTATGTGATCCACAATTCATATACTTTGATAATAATTACCGACTTTGTTGTTTTGAAGACCGCAAAATGTAGAAATAAAATGATTTTTTCCCGTCCGTTTTCCTTACCGATGCGTCCTAAAACACGCCGGTCAACTTTCGAACCGGCAACAGTGTACGAATGGCTGGTATTGTTATCTCCAGCGCATTTGCATATATTGCGTGTAAATGGTTCACCTGAGTGAACCATTTACTTTGTAGATGTGGTTAATCCTAGCTCAAGGGCACGCTAGGAAGACACATTTTCATACATTTTGTTGACATTATCATTTAATCCTAAACTTCCTTTATGACCTATACAATTTGTACTTTTAATGTTGTTGTTTTTTCGATTTCGATGCATCTTTTCACTTCTCATTATCTGTTTTACCACTAGTCACTAGATGTATTGCTTATTCAATGGTGATCACATTGTCTCCATCAATATATTTCGGTATTATTATAAAACATTGGGCAAAATTACCGCGAAGCCCGCAAAATATCACTACAATATAGGTATCAGCAATGGCGTCATGCATCCAATGGTTTTGCAAAGTTGTAGGTATTTGCACACATAGGTTCATTACAATAGGGTTGTGCGGAGATCAACCTCTTCCGCCCGCTGCACTATCCAACGGAAACAATTTTTTTGTCGGCCGATATCTCCCTCAATTTACCAGCAAATGCAAAAAAAAACTTTCGTTTATGTGATCCACAATTCATATACCTTGATAATAATTACCGACTTTGTTGTTTTGAAGACCGCAAAATGTAGAAATAAAATGATTATTTCACGTCCGTTTTCCTTACCGATGCGTCCTAAAACACGCCGGTCAACTGTTGAACCGGCAACAGTGTACGAATGGCTGGTATTGTTATCTCCTGCGCATTTGCATATATTGCGTGTAAATGGTTCACCTGAGTGAACCATTTACTTTGTAGATGTGGGTATTTGCGGGGATTTAATTCAGTACAGTTTGTTATATTTTCTATATCCAAAAATACAAAATCGAATGAAAATAATGATAATAATTTAATGCTTATATTTACTTGGACTCTATAATTATGCGCTTTACAAAAAATAATGCAACAAATCAATGAACAAATTATATACATCAAAATAATACAATTTAGAAACAAACAAAAAAGCAAAAGTACAATGCGGTCTATTTACAAAAATACAAATATGTCTTGAAAGATTTCCCAAAACAGTTAGTACATGTATTTGGTTATTTTCCTCAGTTGTTGGGGAAGCTGACTCCATAAGTTTGGATATATAACGCATCATACAAATACAAGGTATAACATGATAGTGTTGTAACACAATGTAAAATGTAACAACATGTATCCAGTTACATCGAGAGTTTTACAACTTACAGAGGATATCATTATAGAGAGACCTTGCAAAGAAAGATGCGAAATAATACGGTTTCCGTTTTTGTAGGTGTGTCCCTTCGTGCCATTATTCTTTTGTTACTTTTGTCGCCAATGTTATGTAATAGTACACATACTGGCGACTGGTAGTCAACCAACGGATAAACATACCTTATCCTCCCCACTGCTTTGCATACAGTTTGTTATACCTCGCGCACACCGAACTCTTATCCCGAAGATAGGATTAATTTTCCGAAAATCGGGTTCATATATCAAAATACAAACTTGCTGTTAAAACCGTTCAACAATTCCAGCGTGGGGTTAGTTCATCCGGCTAGCTGCTAGCTACATGTAGTTGCTTTTGTGTGAACCGTGAAAGTTGAAACAGTTATAATACAAGTGGTTGTTCAGAAATAAAACTCAATTCGAATCATACTCTGGGACAATTGTATTATCATTCTAGTCTTTAATTTAAAACCCATCGACGGAAGTGATGTAAAGGCTAATCAATTGCTAATTCGGGAATAATCTAAATAAACTTTATCTTGGCCCCGTTGCAGAAATGAATAAGACAGATCAAAAATGTGTTCTAAATGCGCAAATCTGATTGGTTGAAACGCGCAAAATGTCTTAACTTATAATTAATTTACAATTAAAACGATTCTCGGAATTAAACGTGAGGTAGGCTATATATAGACGCACAATCCCATTCTCGACTATACGATCCTCGGGAGTTTGACGTGTGGTGTGAACACCCAACACATGCACGGCTTCATTTCACGCACTGGAATGGGGGCACGACCCCCTTAAGCAAATAGTATTGTCTATCGCTTGACAAAAAATGGGGTACATTTGAGTTGGACAAACGAGCTTTAAATACTTCAACGGTACTTGAGGAAAAAAAACCAACCTCATAATATAAGGCAGTAATACCAAGTTACAGTAAGTTGCCCTGACAGTCAAATAAAACATAGTAAATATTTGTTTTAGAATGCGTTTTCTGAATGGCTAGTTTAATCACCATATTGTACTGGTAGATGAAAGTTAAGCCCAGTTCAGACCTTGCTGAACGTATTAATCCCTCATGCTTGTAGCCCACTAGATGGCGCGCCAACAAAGAGAGTAATCGATCCACGTCGTGCCAACAACAGTGATTTGGCTACCAACAAAGGGCCAACAAGGTCTAGCATTTTACCTCGTCGCTAATCACTCTTTTTCCAAATTCAGAAGATCGATAATTTTCTTTTAGCCTTGGTCAGGGAGTCAAGGTGTCTGTTGTTGCAGTCTGCCTTGATAAATTCAGTCCATCTCTCTGCTGGTATTCCCCTTGGGCGTTTGCCATGCACTATCTTTACTACTGTCAGTTCATCTATATAGGCCCATAGCCAGGGCAGTGGGCCGGATGCTCACGCCCCCTAACCCCTAATTCAGAAAGGTCAACTTTTCATCGGTCTCAGTCTCGGCCATGCTGGGTTTTTGCCACCATTTCACCCCCCCCCCCCCCTCCCCCTTAAAAAATCCTGACTACGGACCTGGTCCATCAAACCGTAAGAATATAACCCAATATATTATGATGATATACGACATGCAATTCCCTCTTCTTATTCATTCATGCAGGTTGTTTGCTGCGATTGCCCGACCATGACGAAATCAAAAAGTCATCTAATAATTTCCTTCTGCGTGCATATCTGGGCATTCTCTTCGAAGACGTGCTCACGTCTTGGCATGCATAACCAAAAGAACCGATGCACTATACAAATTGCAAGTTGAAAATGGGTTCTTTTATACATGCGTACCAAGTTGTGGACACGTCTTCGAAGAGAATTCCCTTTTCTCATCCTTCCAAAACCTGTCTATCAAAATGCAAAGATTTAAAAAAAAGTATTATGATGATAATATATTTAAGATATGCATTCGTTTTGTTATTTTACATTCTAGTTGGCTACCCCGGTGCCACATTCTGCATTTGTCTGCTCCTAATTTCTCAGTTGATTTTACACTTTTTTTTACTACAGTAGTATGAACTATGTCTATCAAAGCATGATGATAAAACCCAGCCTATATTCTTTTTCATTCGTGCAGGTCGTTCTCCTGAGAGTGGCCAACAAGACGACATCCCGCTACGGAGTGACGCTGTTCCTCTTCTGCTCGTCCGTGTGGCTCCTCACCCAGTCGTTCCTTGCCCTCCACAACGGCTGCTGGATCTCCAACCCCCAGATCCTGAGCAGAATCAAGGACAACACAAAGAAGCTGGATTGCGATAAATCTCACGAGCACACCCTGAGTTCATCAGGCGAACATGAGTTTGGAAAGCAGCAGCGTGTCCGTGTGGCTATGAACGATGCGGACGTGCTTCACCACGAGAACAGCAGGGATAGGAAAGCGCTTCTGGACGATCGATTGGTCGTCAGTGGCGCCCCTGAGCTACAAAACCCGATTGCTCATAAAGATGAGAAATCGCTAGCAGAGAGGTCAATGTCTAAAGGGGCACCAGTTGTGGACGATGTAAAGCCTACACCAGGGATTACTATCAAGGATGTGCAAAGAGCGAATGCCTCGACATGGAAGCAGGATAAAGATTCACAGCATGCCCAGACCCATCTGGGAACCAGTGATATCAAACAGCTTATTCCTAGCGCACAACCTACGAGGAAGCCATACATACCGCTACCGTTTGGTGCAGGTTCGCCAGCCCTGCTCCCAGCGCCTTACAAACTGCCCGAAAACACAACCAGGAATGTCCTCAAGATCACCAAGCAGTCATGGGAGACCATGGGATGCATCAAACGCGTCACGATTTTCGTTCCAGGCGTGAATAACCTGCCGAAGAACCACATCTGGAAGGAGGTCGCAGAGTCCTTCAAGAAGCACCTGATGGGTTACTACCTGCTGAAGTGTCCATACCAGGTGTGCGACTTGATTGTCCGGACCGGCGCCATGGCTAATACGATCAAGGGCAGCAACGCGTTGTTGGTTGGCGCAAGCACCCAGATAATGCAAAACAAGACCAAAGCCGTGATGCAAGAGATATACAGACGCACCTCTGACGATCCCGTAAACATCTACCTCTTCACCCTGGACAATTCGCCTATGATGAACCACTACGAGCCGTACATGGCAAATTTCGAGTACCACTACAGCATGACGTATCACTCCCAGTCGGACGTGCCCATACCGTACGGTCGCTATCTCCAGGGCGTCGGCGCGGAAGCAGCGCGTAACTGGGCGGAAGGCAAGACGGCTCTCGTCGCCTGGGTGGAGGACAACTGCGACAAGACCTTCTGGCCGCGACTCGAATACGTCTATGAATTGAGGAAACATATTCCCGTTAAAATCTACGGTAGATGCGGCGACAAGAGCTGCGCGTCGACGCATTGCCAGGAGGAGATCAAATCCTACAAGTTTTATCTCGCGCTCGAGGAGGCACCGTGCGACGAGTTCATCACCATGTCTTTCTGGCAGCGCGCGCTCGCGGCGGGCGCGGTGCCAATCGTCTACGGCGGGAAGAACTACTCGTACGCGCGTGTCGCGCCGCCAAACTCCTTCATACACATCAACGATTTCAATTCTCCCGCGGATCTCGCGCGTTACCTACTGCGCCTAAGCGCGTCGGACGCGGAGTACAACCGCTACCACCAATGGCGGACTGAAGGATCTGTAGAGGTCTCCGGACCGGGCTTCAAACTGGACTCGCTGTGCCACATGGTGCCGCAGCTCCAACACGTGTTACCGCCCAGAAGGAAAGTCATGTCGCGCGGCAAGTTCTACCGCAGCTGCAGGAAGGGCATTTACGCCAATGGCTTCTCAAGCAAAGGCGACTTGACAAGCTGGACTCCTTGGAGGTAGTGAATGTATATTTTCTAAACTCATTTAAATGAGTGATGTATGACACATCTACGGGGTGAGGGGCTCTGGGTCACGTGCACCCCCCCCCCCCCCCCCCTCCCCTGCAATCCTTCAAATAATGTTTAAAAATACAGAGTGATGCGTTACCCCTTCCTAATTCGTTAATTCGTGTACCCCCCCCCCCCCCCCCCCCCCCCCCCCCAATTAGTCTGACCGCGCACCAGTGCACCACACCAATTTACTACTCTGACGATTTATATGGATTTAACTTTCTAGAGAAATTACCTACTACATAGCTATTGAAGAACTATTCCAGTAGATAGTTTTCTTGGGTACCGGGATCCATATTCTTAAAACTGCAATAGCTTAGTTCTATTCTAGCCATATTTTAGATGAAATGACTAATTACGCAACACAAAGCTTTCTTAGTCGCTAGGGTTAACATTTATGATATATATTATAGGTTTTCCCATTCACTTTAACACTTTTGTCATTCAATTTCGTCCCGAGAAGCCGAGAATGTGCCAATGCCAACTTCAATTTCGTCTATTGTCGACCAATTTCACAAAAAGTCCATTCAATTTAGTCATTTGTCACACATTTTCGTCCAGTACAATTCAAATTCGTCAGTCACAGATGTGTTCAGCAATTGTGACCGACGAATTTGAATTGTAATCGACGAAAATGCGTGACGAACGACTAAATTGAATTAACTTTTTGTGAAATTGGTCGACAATAGACGAAATTGAAGTTGGCATTGGCACATTCTCGGCTTCTCGGGACGAAATTGAATGACAAAATGACAAAAATGAATGGGAAAACCTATACTAAGTAATCCCCATAGTTGGTAACTAAAAGGATATCCTGTTGCATACTAAGCCCTGTCATCTAGAATAGATGTAGAATGGAACATACAGTAAGAAAGCAAGCCTGGGGTGCTTCACAAAGATTCAAAGTTGAACTTAACTCTTAAGTTGGTATGAAAAGTTTCTTTGTCAAATTATTGAAAAAGTCTTTTTTATTTTAAAAAGGAATATTTATTTTCTTATTTATCAAGGAGCCTTGAAGTTTATTGATATAGTTTTGTTGTTCAAATAATTGCATATTTTGCTTTTGAATAATTCGTATGTTGTTTTCCAAGCCTACAAACGGGCTACTATAATTTAAAGTTCAACTTAGAATCTTTGTGTACCCTCCCTACTCAGGTTTTGTGAAAACGGGTCATGGACAGCATATTAATTGGGTTAATAATCATTCGTTTCAATTAAGTTTTCTATATACTCATTGTAATGTCTGTATAATCCAATCCAGACATACATTGAGTGTACTTCCAATAAAAATCGCTATTAGGTGAATCGCTAAAGGTGCTTATTTGTAGACTTGTTTGTATAGTTATTGGTGTATTTTTTCACCCTGTCGAACAAATAGCTGCTAACTATCGTTATGGACAGTGGATAGCGTTATGAATTGTTCGGTCGAGATCGAGATCGATCGAATATTTATTATTTGTAAGTAATATGTCTGTATATTTTTCTACTTTTCATTGATGTATTCATGTAATTATGTACAAAATGATAAACTACTACAAATATTCGTTTGAATTAATATTAACATGATCATGGAATCACTCATATATTATAACTGAATACGAGTCAATAACAAGAATCGCGAGGAAAATGCGAAAGCAAAAATGCACTGGCTGTGTGGAAAAAAAAAAAAAAAAAAATTTGTAAAAAACTTCGATATCGATAATGTCTGAGGAAATGCTTTTTTGTTTAAATGTTTTGTTTGTTAAAATTTCATGCGGAAGTGATCTACGTATCGTAATTCTAACGTATGAATTATATACGTACATTATTTTCTTTCAACTAACTATGCAATGTTATATTGTAACAAACAAGATCAAAATATATTTTTTTGAGAAAAAGTAAAAAAATATTATGCAAAACAAAAATAACAATTTTGTGATTATAATTGTTGTCCAATGTTTAGATGTTTGAGAAAATGGAACAATACAGTATGAAATTCGTGTTTTGTAAGTGATCCGTGTGTGTTTGCCTAGGTGCTGGTTTGTATACATGTGTTTGTGTGTATGTATTTACGTGTGCGTTTGTTTGTATACGTATGTGTGTTTTTTGTGCGTGCGTATGTGTGTGTGTTTGCTTGTTTGTATACGCCTGTGTGCGTATGTGTATTCTGTATTTTGCTGTATTTCTTAGATCAGCAAATAAAACACAACTTACAGGCAACAAACATTGCCTGCTGTTTGTTGTGTTTTGTTACATTTCTGGATGTGATTTGTGTGTGTGTGTGTGTGTGTGTGTTCATCCATGCGTCTGCAATCATAGTACATTAAAGGCCTCCGCACACAGAGCCGACTCGACCCGACTAGTTTTGCATGATTTCTCATGCTATACAGGGTGTCTCAAAAATGTGTAATGTTAATAAGAGGACTTGTATACCAAATGATTGCGTCAATCTCGGGACACCTTCAATTCCAGTTATGAAGAAATACAAAAAGAAACACCATTTCTTGTAATATGATGAATATTTCACCATCATTATGTAGTCTGCGTAGATGTCGTGTCTGTCCTGTATTTGTTTAACTGCATTTATCATAAATCAAACGCTAAAAATGAACTTAATTCCACTCCACATGGAGCATTCCAGTCAGCTGCATACTGACGCGCATGCCATGCGTATTGCGAATTTGAATCATACTGGGTGTCCATGATGTGTTTAAAACAGTATCAAGATCATGCTCATTATCTCTAATAAGTGTCTTACTATAGTTCACAATATTCGGGACATACTGTAATATGTGCAGATCTTATCTGGCTTCGAACACCATCTTGATCGCGAGGAACGCACCCTTCATGCCCTTCATATCTTATTACATGTACCTGGAGACCATAAAGGTCTATACAATTTGTCTGACTCAGTATTAAAACAAAACAAACTCATTTGCTAAACATATATGCACAACACCGAAAGCCTCAGCAAGCCGAATGTTAATTTTTGTTGCACTACACTGTACTCGTGTAACCATGGTAACAACAGCCGATTGTGGACAAAAATATACCAAATAAACCAATATTTACTTTAAAAACTTAAAAATAGCAGCTATAGGGTGTTATTTCACATGTGATTTGTTTTCCTCCATGTTCACGCGAAAGTTAGTGTGCATAATGTGGCTTGTAGTAGCCAGATATATGATTTATTCTATTTCTATTGTTGTTGTTACTATGGTTACAAATGTACACGGTGGTACAAAAAATTACCCTAAGTTAAACCTAATAGCCTATTCAAAGTGTTTTCCGAACCCTGGAAAATTCTAGCTAACTGTGGTGTTCCGAATAATAATCATGTTAAAAACATAATTATCCAGATATGGTCGATATAACTGTAAATGACGAGCGCCTCCCATTCGAATATTGCACTATGCACTTTGCATGATGGATTTATCATTGCAGTGAAATTACCGATACACTATTTTCGTGTACTATTGCAAACCGATGGCGGCATATTTATGACATGAAAGTTTTACTAAAAAAGGTATCAACAATATGTCATTATTTAGGAGAAATTCTTGAATAAAGTCCGTAAACAAGAATTACATTTATTGGGGCACCCTGTATAGTGTTCGAAATCGTACAAATTTGCTGTATTTGTCGATATCAAATGCTGAGTTCCAAGAACTGTAACTTTTTGTTCAGATACAATATACACTTGAAATTTTTAGAGAGTATTGTTGATATAATTGGACAGTTTTTCGAAAAGTATTAATTCAACTGCTAATGCAATTATCGATATATGCCGAATTATGTAAATCAATAATTTCATATTTTTGGGAAAAATTCCTAAAATTTGAGCTTGGGGCTAAAAATGACCGTGTTACATATTCTGAAACCCATTGTGTTTGGTATCAGATTATAGGAAATTTGATTGTCTTCAATATGACTGCAAAATCATGCTTATTCCAGGTGTTGTTTGTGAAATCTTGCCAATAATCTATAGCAAGTCAAAACGGCTACTTTTTTGGACGCCATCTTGGATTTGGAGGTGTTCGCAACACATTTTTTGAGGTAGACCTCTGAATTAATTTGTCTCACTAAAAATACTTGCAAATAAAATTGGTTTAAACTTGTTGTGGAGATCTGGCAACCTAAGTCCTTAAGGAAGCCACTTTTTCGATGTTGGCCCTCCCCTTAATCGGATAAACACAATATACATTGCATCAACCGTTCATCATTTCTTGCACATGTCAACAAAGCTACTTGATCCCTTTAATATTAATATCGATCCATTGTAAATAATGCATTGTTGCCAGCATTTTGGAGATAGTAAACAAATAATTGTGTTCTTCGATAGTGGCCCGGATATTGCAAGTTTAATTATTGCATACACGCTAACACTGGGAGTAAAGTATCACGAATCGATATGTCTTGTCTGGTTGGATACGGGTAATTGATAGCAAGTGGCACAATTACTGCGGCGGTTAAAGATGATCTACATCCATGTTAAAGTGATCCAGTATCCAAATCCTCAAAATTCAATTTTAAAGGTATGGTGAAATCCCGGCTTTGATTCAGGTTTATAGCTTTAAATATGTGCCTATATTGATATACCACACTCTTTTTTTTCAAGGAAATCCTTAAGTTGGGCAAAAAAGCTAAATTTCATGCAACTTTTATGCTTGTTTTCGCATCGGCGTTCCATGCTGCTAAAAAAGTTATTTATAGCGGAGCGGGAATGTGCGCACGTGCAACCCGGATCATGACATCACAAGCAGACCGCAACACGGAGGAACGTGCATGGTTTACATGCAGAGCCTATGACTTGCTAGTGAAACAAACTCGTTTTTGCTTGTAAATTGAGGCTTAACTGAAAATTCCTAAGAAATGAATTATAGCAGCTTGCAGCAACACATCTGAGTGTAGATCGTCCATGATATAAACTTTAACAAATGTTTGCAAATATTGAAAAAAAAATCGAAATAATATCTCTCTGTCAACGTGAGTATTGTACTCAGCGTGTACGTCTATGACCGAGCTATACTGCGATTGCCTGCATGTGACGTCACAAAGATGACGTCATTTTTCTTCGCCCGGACGGGGATTACTAAAGTGAATTTAAAAGTTGATTTATTTATTTTTTTACTGAGTTTTCCGACGCGGAAAATATGTTTGTATTAGTAATCTCCATGAAAATCTACCTTAGATACAGTAAAACACAATTTTTAGGTAGTTTTCTTGTCAGCCAACCTTTAATTCTAGCGGTTTCCTCATACCTTGTTGTATTCGTATTAACAATAAAATCATGGGACAGTTTTCGGTTTTTCAAACTTACCTATCGTTTAAAAGATATAAAGTCTAACTCCACGAAAATTACTTGGAGCTTCCTCGTTTCTCTTCTAGCGTGTTGTTTAGCTTATGGTAAGAGAAGAACAGAATATGGTTAGATTGTTAAAAATGCCCCTTTTAGTATGACAATATCTATCATTCAGCTCAAAATCGTTAATGAACAGTCATAAACCTCATAAACGCTCGTTGTAAAAGCTGACGCATATTTTCGCCTTTTTAACGAGGAAATCAGCGTTCCTTTTCAATGAAACTTTCACGCATCATTCGACATATCTTACAATGATTTTGGTATAGGATTGAAGTCTCAAATGTCATGTTGGGCAATATCTGACACTTTATACAGGTGCACCTTTAAGCCACGTTTTCTGTTTTGCATTTTTTCCTGGTTTATAAATGCAAAATTACTGTCACAAGGGAGCAAATGTCGCAAGAGCAAATGACGTCGAACTACTACTTCCACATCTACGGTAGACGATCCAAACGATATAGCATTCGATACAGGGTTCACCGATCGGTATCGTTTTGTTTATAAGTGATTGATTAAATTGTGATTCAGTATACCGGACACCAAGCCGGGGTAAAATGGCGTAGTTACGAGAGGGGGGGGGGGGGGGGGGGGGGGGGAGTATGTTGTCCCACAAATAGTTTGCAAGAAAAACAATAACAATTATAAGGGGACAATCTATGAAGAACAAAACGAGGAGTGCCCCCTATAATATGAGTGCCCCATCCCCCCCCCCCCCTCCTCCCATTAGTCCGACCACGCTATGCCACTGCATATACCGGACGGCAGGCCTGTCCGGGTAGTTATAGTTACCACCACTGACCGTTACTGACCGTATACCAATTGGGCGAAAATTACCGAGGGGAGTGTGCTGGACTCGTCTCACTATTAATTATAAACCGTTCTGAAGACTTAGGTCCCATATTGCAATTTTTGGGTGTACACTTTCTGAGAAGTCGCCTGGTACAACGCACATTGAAGGCCGGTGATTGTGTGCGGTGGACATGGTACAACAATTATTGGTGTCATACAAAAAGAAACGGTTACCCGTTTACATATTGGAGGAAATCTTGTGTCCCTAATTTTCCTGAGTTTGTTTCTAAATTGATGATTTTCATTTCGACGGGCGCATATCTCGCTTTAAGAAGTGGACAGTTTTGACCCTTTACAACGACTTTACTTTGTTTTTTAAACCGTGGTATACAGCCAATGACAAAGTGGAATGATGCTGCACGTTAATATCCTCTTTTAATTTGTCTTATGGTGTTTGTATTATCGTGCCGTAACGAAATGTATCATACATCACTTCGGTTTTTGAGAAACAAAATACAATCACATATTTGGATTACATTCGTTCTTGTGATCATCTGAAAATAGCAATTACATGGAGACAATCATGGAACTTTCTTGTTTTTCATCGTAAAAAAGAAAAGCCGAGATGGAAGGAAAACGGATATACTGCATGTTTCTCATTGGCCTGTTCTTGGTAAGTACAGCGAAACCTGCATTCATGATCCCATGTCTATAACGATCAAACTTGCCTATCACGCATGTGTATTGTACTGCACTTCTGTTTTTTTTTCTAAAATAAATGTCATTATTTTACCTTTAGTGTACGCTTAAAGGGATAGTTGAGTTTTGGTCAAACTGAATTTTAGTAACCAAAACCTGCACCATTACAGTACAAACTAATAGTTAAAACTCCACCATGCTCGAAAGGTATAGAACATTACAAACGACTTAAAGTAAAAACCGGTTATCATTAAAAAATAGCCGTTACAACTCAAGAGGGCGCTCTCTAAAAAATCATTGGTTTCAACCATTTTTCATACAAAATTGTGCATGTGATGTTTTGTTAGAATAATATAATGATTAAATATGATATCATCAACAACTATTTAAAAACCTCTTTTGATTTGTTTTGAAAGAAGTGTACAAGCATTTATGTATTTTTTTTAAAAGTCTGGCCAGACGATATATTAATAACATATTTTGAAATCAAATTGTACAACTATGAGAGCATTTGAAAGGGAATGATTCTCATTTCGCATGTTTTATTCAATGAACTTTCAATTGGAATTAAAACCAACCAAGTTAGTGTCATTAAGGGAAGTACCTTTAATTTTGTACTGCTTACTAAAGTAATTACATAAAAACTACAGTAATTCCAGTCTTGTACAAATTCATGTGAATTCATCATTTTATTTATAAAAGATACAAAACATGAAACAAAACACAAATGCAGTACCTAAAAACATCTTGTTAATATAATCATTATGATTATTGTACGTCATTATTTATTAATTATTATTTATATATATATATATTATGTTACGTTACGTTGGAGAAAAGAAAAATCTTTTAAATTAGCATTTTGAGCGATGTAAAGACGAACAAAGGGTCAAATTAAATGTAAATATACTTATTGTGCGGCTAGAAGAAACCGATTGTTTCAAACACCATTCTAATTGCCACTCGCGCTTACCAAATGGTTTCCGCAATCAAAAATTAATTATCACTCCAGCGTGGATGAGATGAGTAATTAGCGAAAGAAGAGATCGCTTATTATAACAAAATGTTGATTATTAGAACGAGGCTTCTTTTGTCAATGTGCAAGTGTCGCCGGTCCGTTGGTACGGTCCGATCTCTGCACAATCAAACCCCGTCTTATAGTGGTCACTTCTCTACAGCAGCAACCTGCCTTAAATGACCACTGCAGAAAAAAAGGTTGTGCTATATCACTTGTTTCAGTGGTCATTTCTCTATAGTACAAACCTGCCTAAAAATAACCACTGCAGAAAAACAAAACAATTGTACTATATCACCTGTTTTTATAGTGGTCACCTGTCTACAGTAACTTCCAGCCATGTAATGCCTGCATTTTATACACGATCTCTAACGATCTCAATAACTTTTACCAGACATTTACAGAAAAAAAACAACAATACGACTATCCCGCACTCTTTGCCCATTGATTCTACCTGCAGACACTTGTTTATGCCTAGCAGATGGCTTAATTTCCATATACTTAAAGGTAAATGACAGTAGTGGGAAACGCCCCAAACACAAATTGTTATTACCAACCATGTGAAAGAATATAATTTGACTAATATGGGATTATACAAATTTGGCCAGGAAACTGCCTACTAATTGATATATTTGCAACATTATAAAACCGATTTGAAGCAAATCGTACCGCCAACGCGGAATCGCGCACACGCTACGTGCAAAAGACCTCGTGGTCTACGCGTGGTCTCCGGTATGCGGGCTTGTCGATATCTTCAGCCCAGCGCTAGCGGCGCGGACAGGTGCGAACAGGCGGCCATGGGCGGCCATTGGATTCTTCCGATATTTCTGCATTTAACGATGCTTAGGTTCGGATTTTACCACACTAGCCCCTTGTAAATACTTATTCAACAATATTGATAAATTAGTTTGGCCAATATAGATGTACGATAACTTTCCCAAAACTGTTATTTGGCTTTAAAGGGACAGTTCCACTTTTACAAAATGTCTGAACAGTTTCCGGATGGGGATACATGTAACACACACAAACGAAATCAGATCGAACAGCCCTGTAATTTGGATTCAACGAATGAAAAACGAATGTGTCCCTCCATCAAACTATATATCGGTCAATAAAGGAGTTTAACTGATTTAGCATAATATTACAACAATATTGTACTTGAAAAAAGAACGAATAGATCGGTTGTCTCACGATGTATACAAACTAGTGTATTGCGACGTTACGGCTGCGAACTGCTAGCCTTCATCTGGCAATGTGGACTGAGCGCTGCGCTGCGAGCGTGTTATATACCGCCTGCGAGGTTTCTGTGCAGTATCGTTCGGTGCGGACACCGCGCTGCCATTGGCCGGTGCCGCTGGCCAATCACCGCCCGTAGCGGCCGGGGGAAATGCGGACTTAGCGGGAAGCGCGTGGCAAGAACCACCATGGTCACTCGGTGCGGGCGCGGTCGCAGCGGGGGCGATCGGGGGAAATACGGACGTAGCGGGAAGCACGTGGCAATCTGCATTACGGTCACTTGATGTGGTCGCAGCGGGGGGAGCGTGGCGACGGATGGTTGGCAGCCATTCTTCCGGAATGTCAATACCGTTGTCTCTATTAATGTTATTCGGATGCAAACGAATTTGAATCGCTTCCTTTACGCGCCGCGAATACCAATGCTTATCATGCGCTATGCAACGTACCTCGTCCCAATTCGGAGGATGATCGGAGTCCCATGCATGTTCCGCGACCGCGGAATTGTCAGTGCGTCGAAGCCTGACATCCCTGCGGTGTTCAGTCATCCTTTCACCTACGGGTCTACCTGTTTCGCCAATGTAGACCTTTTTGTAAAGCTATGTCACGGAAAAAGATCTCAAAAATGAAGAATATATTATAATTACATGTAGTCAGTTTAAGCGAGGTTGGTTATTTTGTTTAGTATTCGCTTATGCCGTTGTTATTTGTGCGCGGGTCACGTAGGTGTCACGCATAGCAATGTGGTACACCGTGGAATCCGTTTGCGAACTTTCTCACTGGGTGAATACACGTATAATGCACAATTCAACGTTGGACGACGGTTTATTAGTTTTATATCTATAACTCCACAAAAAGAGATTTCAAGCCCTAATTTTTTTCAGGCATGCTGTTCTTTCATATAAGACAATAACCTCGCAACTTTTGAAATTTGGCTTTCAAAAGAGGAACTTACTGTCCCTTTAACGCAGCATAAGGGGAAAATAATTTACAAACAAAAAAATACATATTGTGTGCTCCCTGATGATTCGCGTACGCCCCCCCCCCCCCACACCCATCACCACCAATCGGTACGACCACGCTGTGCTACTGGTGTATATACCACGTTCCAGCCCTTTGAGTGCCATGCACGGTTGACTCAAATCGTACTCAGAGAATCAGATACATGTACATGTATATTGATTCGTTAATGTGTGCATTTTGTCGAATAAATTGCAGTCAGACTCCCTAACAAGGTGAACCACTTTTATATATATCGATGAATGGGGGGGGGGGGGGGGGGGGGGGCGTGGGGTAGAGTGGTCGGATTGATTGGGGGCACGCTAATTATTCGGGTCAAACTCTATGTATTTCTTTAATTTGTAAAGGATTTCCCCCGAATGTTGTGTTTGATTGCTTGTATCAAGTTATTAGAGACACGTGCCCCCCCCCCCCCCCATGTCCCCGTCGCTACGCCACTGCATGGTAAGGGGTTAAGCTATTCATGTAAACTTGCCAAACCAGCTACTAGAGGCCTTGGGGTGTTTCATAAAGATTCTAAGATGAACTTAACTCTAAGTTGGACTTAAAAAGTATGGAAAGCCACTAGTTTCTTTGACAATTTGTTTTCAAAGGCATAACATGTTGATTCAAATCATTCATATTTTCGAAATTATCAAGGAGATTTTATGTTCTTGATGCAACATTAATGAAACGCTTAAAATTGTTGTTTGTTGCCTTTGAATATATTGTATTCCAAGGCTACTATTGGCTTTCCATAAAAGTTAGGTCCAACTTAGAGTCAAGTTCAACTTAGGATCTTTGTGAAACACCCCCGGTCACATATCACCGAAGAGCGTAAAAGGATGCCCGACGAATAGAACATTTGCGGAATCAAATTATCCGGTGGTAAAAGTGGTTCCCATTGCATTATGCACAACAAATTCCGCCGGATAGAACGACGAACATCGCCGGACAAGGAACGGACAAGAAACGCATATTGAACGAAGACGAACGGATTGAAAATGTTACTCCCCGTCGGGCATCCTTTTTTTTTACACTATCCGCTGATATGTGACCAGGCATTATGGAACTTTAAATTTAAATGGACATCAAAATTCAACATAATGTCCATCCCTTGGGCTTCTGTTCTACCGGGCGGTTCGCAATAGATTGTTTTTAAAATATCGTAAAAATTGAATGATATTCACTTGGATTTACAAATTAGGTGACTAACTCATCAAGACCAGTGTCATCGTCATCTTCATCGACATCGTCGCCAGATCAAAGCGATAGCCCATCCGACTCTTCAACAACGACGACAATTCAAAACCAAGTACAATCCGTCTCACCATCATCATCGCCGTCGTCGTCGGCATCGCCATCATCATCATCATCATCATCATCTCTGTCATCTCCAGATCGAATACATGATTCGTCCGACTCCCCTGCTGCATCATCGCAATCATCTTCGTCGCCTGATGAAAGCGAGGGATCATCAGATTCCTCATCTTCTTCGTCGCCTGATGAAAGCGAGGGATCATCAGATTCCTCATCTTCTTCGTCGCCTGATGAAAGCGAGGGATCATCAGATTCTTCATCTTCTTCGTCGCCTGATGAAAGCGAGGGATCATCAGATTCTTCATCTTCTTCGTCGCCTGATGAAAGCGAGGGATCATCAGATTCCTCATCTTCTTCGTCGCCTGATGAAAGCGAGGGATCATCAGATTCTTCATCTTCTTCGTCGCCTGATGAAAGCGAGGGATCATCATATTCGTCATCTTCTTCGTCGCCTGATGAAAGCGAGGGATCATCAGATTCTTCATCTTCTTCGTCGCCTGATGAAAGCGAGGGATCATCATATTCTTCATCTTCTTCGTCGCCTGATGAAATCGAGGGATCATCAGATTCGTCATCTTCTTCGTCGCCTGATGAAAGCGAGGGATCATCAGATTCTTCATCTTCTTCGTCGCCTGATAAAAGCGAGGGATCATCATATTCTTCATCTTCTTCGTCGCCTGATGAAAGCGAGGGATCATCAGATTCTTCATCTTCTTCGTCGCCTGATGAAAGCGAGGGATCATCAGATTCTTCATCTTCTTCGTCGCCTGATGAAAGCGAGGGATCATCAGATTCTTCATCTACTTCGTCATCATCCTCATCGTCATCGACGTCATCAAACAATCCACCTGAATGTAAGTGACACAATTACATACATCCATTACCAATATTAAATCTGTATAACATACAGTTAATGCTGTAACGACGTATTCTGGTGTTATACAAAATATATATCATTTCTTGTTTAACTTAACTCTAAGTTGGACTTAACAATTATGGTAAGCCTTGCAATTAAATATATTCAAAAGCAAACATGCAAGTATTTTAGACTTTTCATAAATTTTACATCAATAACATAATATCTCCTTGATAATATAAAATATTAATGTTTTAAATTAAAGTTTTATGCCTTTTAAAAGAACGTTACAATTTATTTTCAAAGAAAGTAATGGCTTTCCATAGTTTTTAAGTCCAACTTAGAGTTAATTTCAACTTAGGATCTTTGTGAAACACCCCCAGAACTCGAAATATATAAAGCAGAAACTAGTAAATAAGCTGACCTCTGCGGTCTATAGGTATGGTCTTATAGTAGTCATTCGAGACAAAATAAAGTTAAACAATTGTAATATTATATATTGTTTTTTGACTGATGCGCATGTATAATTATGAACATTGGATGTATTTTTATCTTTTATTTTATGTTCGCAAAGCAGTAAAATAATGCTAATTGGAAAAACTACCACTGCATGGCCCCGTTGCAGAAAGAGATACAATCGATTGTAAGTTATAATTATTTGTAAGTCAGATCATGTGTTCTGAATGCGAAAATCTTCTGACTTGCAATTAATTGTAACTTACAATCGATTGTATTTCTTTAAGCAACGGGGCCCATGAGTGATAATATCTGGAGTAAACAAAGATGCACTAGGCATGCTAGGGTAAAGTATAACTCTATACATAATAAAGCCTACATCATAATTATACGGTACCATTCCCTTTCTTTTTCATAATAATTGTTTTTTGTTTCCTTTTATAAACACATTTAGATTGTTTCTTTCTAAAATACCCACTATTTTGCATATAGATGCATGCGCCTGGGCATC
Source organism: Echinarachnius parma (assembly GCA_037951105.1). Classification (NCBI taxonomy): domain Eukaryota; kingdom Metazoa; phylum Echinodermata; class Echinoidea; order Clypeasteroida; family Echinarachniidae; genus Echinarachnius; species Echinarachnius parma. The sequence continues at coordinate 295,955 of JBAMJV010003590.1, read as the reverse complement.
ACGCATCATCGCAACTTCACCCGAGGAAATGTAAGTTCTGATGTGGAATACTCCCTAGGGAGTGACACATGTGTATTGTGTGTGCAGAAACGATTGCAGTGTGTATCCGTTGATTGGGGGTATACGCTAACTGTGGAATATAGTATAAAGCGCGATATAACTAATCGTTGATATAATTTTATTAAGTTCTGATCTACACATCAATTCACTTATTACCATTCCTTCGTCATTATTATTATTATTCGAATCGTTGCATTTCATATGTCTATTTAGTCAGGTTTTGTATTGGCATGAAGTTATTCAGGGTCGAGAAAAACAAAATCTCATACTTGATACTTATCATTGATATTCTAGAAGTTCAAAATCTTCAAACTAATACCAGCTCAATAATGAGCGTAACAAACTTTTTAAAGTCATATCATGTATTTCTATGAACATTTGAGTCACGCACAAAACGTCTGATCCATGCAATAACTTGTTTATACTAGTGAAGTGAGTGTCGACATTCGTCTTTATATACGAAGGTCGTGGGTTCGATGTGTCCTTCAGCAAGATACTTTATCCTTAGTGTAGAAATGTGTAGAAAGTGTAGAAATGGATTCGGAATGTCTTTATTAGTGTATACCATGGCGAGCCATATGGATGCCAGAATACGTTACTCCCAAGGGAGTAGAACGAGCACGCCACATGTGGTGGATGGATTGTAAACTTGTTGATCATATGGGCCCCGTTGCAGAAAGAGATACAATCGATTGTAAGATACAATTCATTGTAAGTCAGATCAGGGCCCCGTTGCAGAAAGAGATACAATCAATTGTAAGATCATTGTCAGATCATGTGTTCTAAATGCGCAAATCTAATTGGTTGAAACCATATAGATGGTTGAAACTCGGACATTTTCTGACGCACAATTAATTGTAACTTACAATCGATTGTAACTCTTTCTGCAACGGGGCCATGATTAGCCTCTTGACAAGGCATGTCTCGTCTGAGCTGAGTTAAATGCACGGTATAGTATGCATTATGCAGGAACGACTGGACAGCGCGACTACCCAGCACAATCAGAGGGGATCGCACGTGAATTCACCACTCGCCAGATAGCCTCCATCAGGCGTTCAGTCGTTCCTGATCCTGCATGCAGCGTAGCATGGATTGCTTGCTTGAGACACGAAGCCTTGTTAAAGGCTAGGCCATGATCGGTTAAACATTATTTCTATATATACCCATTCAGGACTGGTCCCAAAATACTCGGGCTAGGCTTTATGGAGAACACAAGTTATATAGAAAAATCAATCAAGATATTCAAGATGATTTTATTTTGAACAAATTAATATTATTTGTTTTTGTTTGGAACCCAGTGCCGGGGAGACGGACGTCATCGGACCACCGGACACTTATCCCTGCTACACGTCTTCAGCACAGATCGAGGAGACATACGCCTATATTATTGTAAGTCTGTCATTGTTTTTTATAAAATGGGTAGAAGAATCCCTGCATTCTGATTGGTTAATTAGCGTGTAAAAGTTTTGTACTGATGCATGGCTCACTTTAGTTTAATTTTCATTTTTTTGCGCTCATTTTATTTTTTTGTAATGCTGCAGAGGCATATTTCGTGGTATCGAAAAAAAAAAAAAAAAAAAAATGATATAATAAAAAAATATATATATATTTTAAAATTGCTATACATTTTTGTTATATCATTTAAAAAAAAAAAAAAAAAATTATATAATTTTAAAAACAAAATTGTTAATTTTAAAATTGATATAAACAAATTTATCTATATCATTAAAAAAATAATATAAATACAAATGTGAAAATCAAATTTTTCCCCAGCCATGGGTCGGTACTTTTGAAGCCATGAGTCGGTACTTTTGAAGCCATGGGTCGGTACTTTTGAAGCCATGGGTCGGTAAATTTAGCCAATTTAGCCATTACTGGGAAAAAGTCTGATTTTCACATTTTTTCGCGCCCATTTTATAAAACAAATGCTGCCCAGGCATATTTCGTGGATCGGTAAGAATTGGATGCACTCGTTTAACTTTGGAAATGGTCTAAAACCCACTCGCTGCGCTCGTGGGTTTAAACCATTCCAAAGTTAAACTCGTGCATCCAATTCTTACCGATCCACTCATGCCTGTGCATCATTTGTATAATGTTATACCACATTAGTAATGTAACATTATTGCAACACCTTTATAAAATGTTCGTGACTTCATGAATTAGTTCGATCCTACCTTAGTCCCGTTGTGATTTAACTACGTCTTCATAACGTAATTCCAATATTAATGTTGTGTTGAATTAAATAATAATCGTTATATTTTGGTCACCCGTCAGTGTAACAATGCCGTGGAGAAATCCATTAAGTAATACATTATAAATCAATTATATAAAACACTTGATTGAATAGATTTTCATTGAATTATACCATGGATTGTACTAGCAGTACAATCCATGATTATACCAAGCAGTGCACCCAGCGTAGATGTTCTGACTCCCTTTGTCTCGGTACATCTGACGAGTAATTAAATTACCTCCGCCAAGGCGGAATATGCTTTCGGTCCCGTTTGTTTGTTTGTTTGTTCGTCACCAGTCTCCTGCGCACAATTTCACAGATATTTCAACCATTTTTTTCGTATAAGCTTCGTGTTCATCTAGAATAGAACCCGTTAAATTTTCAAGGTCAAAGGTCAAAGGGCATAATGATAAAAATAGACATTTTTAATAAATGTACCTCTCGCCATTCTTCGATACGTGGACAACAAAATAGGAAGTAATAATTGCTCGACTTAGGTTTATGCGTCCAAAGATCCACCATGACGATAATCGATAGAGTGCAAACAAATTGTAGGTACCGTTAGGAACTTCGGGCAGCCTATTTTTACCTCCGCCAACGAAGTTTGAGGAGGTAATTATATGTGTTCGGTCCCGTTTGTTTGTTCGTCACCAGTCTCCTGCGCACAATTTCACAGATATATCAACCAAAGGGCAAGGTCAAGGCCACCAAACATCGAAATTCGAGTGTTGGCGGAAGTATGCACTCCCCGAGTGCTGCACTCTGCCTAGTTTGAAATAATATGAAATATATACTTGTCATTCTTATGGCCATTCTTCTCCATAATCAGAACTCCAGTTTGAAATTACCATCGGTACGTCCATCGCTACGTTCTCAAATGCCCAGCAAGTGCACCCATCAGCGTCGGTTCTTTCACGTTTATTTATTCTATGTCGCTCTTCCTGTTTTTGAATCTGAAACCCAGATTGAGATCCCTTCCCCGATGTTCGTTCGCCGAGTGGTTCTCTACATGCCCAGCGGTGCCAGGAGTGTCGATTCGATCATGGCATATGACGATGCCGACGGGAAGTTCAACTACGTGTATTACGCATCCAATATGGTGACCGAAGAGGACTGCGAGGCGGGCATCGTATCGGCCGAGCTCGACGTAAGTGAATACATGCGACTCCTACCACCCATCCTCTCCTTAAAATAACTATACTGGCGCTGTTATAATAATAATAATATTATCGATTTATATAGCGCTTAATATGATTGATAATCATCTCTAAGCGCTTAACAGTGATATTATTATCCCGGTCATCGGATACAAACTACAATAAATCCTGCACACAAAGTACACGTGTTCCACTCCATGGGGAGCATTCCAGCCAAGCAACCTTGTATGTCCACACAATGCTAAGGAACTACGTTCGTAGCTCTTACTAGAACTACAAGCTCAAGAAAGCTTTTCAGAACTATCCTACAAAGAATTATACCAACAGTCCTTGTCAAGACTCTCAAACCCTCCCTATTACACGGTGCAACCACAACCAACGTATTATGTACGCCACCTTGGAAGCCGATTCTTACAAACCAACTCTAATATTATCTCGTGTTCGAGTCGCACGTAATACCAATACTTTTTATTTTGTTATATCATTTATTCAATATAATCTACTTTGTTATTGGTGTGATTAATTGGAGTAAAAGGTAGTTTCCCTTCCCTTGAATGCTCTCTATTAAAATCTCTGGTAACAATGAAAGTTACGATGATGATATTGTCGAACGAAATGTACATTTTTCTGTCATTAAATTAAACTTAAGAGGAGTCAGAACATGTGTTAACCTTACCACTGATTATAGGCATAAGTATAAATTAACGGATATTTATATATTCTAAAAGTTATGCAGACCATATAACCATTTGAATAATAATTTTCATGCAGTATTTCAACTACCCGACGGACACGCTGACGGTGTACTTCTATCCCACGTGGTCTCTGGAGAACCGTATCGAAGTGGACGCCATTCAAGTATACGGAACGCTCAGTAAGTTAAAAGATAATACAGTCAAACCTGTCTTAGTGGCCACATGTCTATATAGCTACCAACCTGCTTTTAATGGTCACAAAACTTCATCCCCTGCAGAGAAAACAATTATATAGGACCTGTTTACGATGGCCACTATTCTTATTTCCCTTGGATGGTAACTAAATACCCAGGTTTGGCTATAATAGTTATATTAGTTTAAACATGATATTGAGCAAAAATGTTAAAGATAATATTGAGTTCTATTAAATGAAATATATTATTGAGTTCTGCAAGATTAATTTCAACTAATCCTTTGAAATTTACTTAAAATACATATTACTTCTGGTTTCGGAGACAAGGTATGCCTTATACGACCTATAGTTGATATTCAAACAGCGGACCCGCTTCCGGGTCAAGCAGCGCAAATCAGCTCCGAAAAAACAAGGCATTCATATCTTCTTGATGAACATAATTGTTCCTATATCATGCCCGTTTCTTTTTACGCTTATAGAAACGCGGTTTACATAGCTAATTTATGCGAATACATGCCCTTTAGTTGCCTTAAAGGGAGAGATCCACTTTTGCAAGCCAAAATTCAAAAGTTGCGAGGTTATTGTCTTATATGAAAGGAAATGTCATTTAATAGCATGCCTGAAAAAATTAGGGCTTGAAATCTCTTTTTCGTGGAGTTATAGACCTAAAACTGAATAAACTGAGGGACGTCGGTTAAATAGGTACATACGTATTTTTGGCCGGTGAGTAAGTTTGTACATAGATTTCACGAGTGCCAGATCGGTATGCATGACCCCTACGTGACCCGCGCTAGCTACGTGACTCGCGCATAAGTACTAATGTGTGAGCGTTTACCAAGCAAAATACCCAAACATCGCTTAAACTGACTACATGTAATTATATATTCTTTCTTTTTGAGATCTTTTTCCGTGACACACGTTAACAAATGTCGGCTTCACAATACCTTTACGAGAATTAGTACTATATTGTTGTAATATTATGCTAAATCAGTTGAACTCCCTTATTGACCGATATATAGTTTAAATGGAGGGACGCATTCGTTTTTCATTCGTAGAATCCAAATTAGAGGGCTGTTCGCTCTGATTTTTTGTTTGCGTGTTACATTGATCCCCATCCGTCAACTGAAAGCTGTTCAGACGTTTTGTAAAAGTGGACCTGTCCCTTTAAGTTGGGAGTATAAAGCCTGGTGCAGACAGAGCCGACTCGACCCGATCCGACTGGTTTTCAGTCATCGTGTTGAATCAGGCCCGACAGACTCATACTGTCACTCGACTGAAAAAATCGGGAGTCATGAGGCACCGCACTCTGAGCTGATTCGACTGAAAAACAGTCAGATCTGGTCGAGTCGGCTCTGTCTGCGCCGGGCTCAATAGTGGTCCATGTAGCTCCATTACCTATCTGCTTTGTGTTAGGCAGGTACTAAATGATTGGTTGAAATCTGAATTTAATTGATCTTCCCCCTATAATAAACAATGTTTACACTATCATCTTCAATAACTATTTGCAGCGGAGCCGCAAAAAATCCGTATGGCAGACGGTGAATCCCTTATTCAAGGACGCGTCGAAGTCTACAAGAACGGACAGTGGGGCACGATCTGCCAGGACGAATCCGACCCTCTGCCGCATCCCACCGGTGCCGTTATTGCCGCGCAGCTGGGTCAAACCGGTTTCAACCAGTTCGCGGCGACCGACGATTTCCCGAACAACGATGATGGTCACGTGATCTTGATGCATCCGGAGTGCTCGGGGAGCGAGTCGAGAGTTCGGGATTGTCCGGAGATGGAGGGTGCCGTGTGCAGCAGCGATGACGTGGGGATCGTTGGCATAAAGAGTAAGTCCTAATAGTGTAGATTTAACCCTCATTTAAACCCTAGAAAATAACGATTTTTACGTATCAATGGATTGATCTGATAGTGAGTGTTTCGTTAGCTGGAAATGGGGTTGTTACGGTGGGAATCAACAAATAGTATCTATGGTATATACACTGACCAGTCATGACAACAGTCTTTTTTGTGCAGCTGTACCTATTTTTGCCGTTTTCTTGCCATGATACAAAATGTAATGACAACAACTAAAACAGTTTAATTGTCTGGTACATATTTATGTCAATATTCCGTTACCAGGTACACTCCCGGCCTGTCTGGCGCCCACTATGCAAAGTAACGAAGTGAATTGCTCGTGCAACCGGATAGCAGAAAACCCTGGTGGTTTCTACTGTAACACGAGACCGGTCTGCAGCGCGGATGTGATATCAACGGCGAGAGACCTCCCTGGGTACCTCAGGGATAATCCTTCGACCATCGTCTCCTCTACCGTAGACTCGTCGACGGTCTCAACGACGACCTCGGCGACGACGACAGTGCCTGTTACTACCGACGAAGCTTCAACAACGGATGAAGCGAGTTCGGGTACAATTTTATCTTTGCTTATACAAATTCAGTCAACATTTCTCTAGCGCATCATCTACGCAGACCACCGGCTTATAAAAGAAAACTGTTAGTGTTTGTCATGAAAATAGTTAATATCTTTGAATCTTTCTGTAAAGACCAAAATAATGGTCATAGCGACAAGCGCTGTCTGACTCCCTTGGTAGGTCCTTTTAATTATCCTGTTGGTTTTTATATTTCTTCAGGAAAATATAGAGAATGCAAATTCTTAAGTTGACGTATGGTATGTCAGCACTTTCTCGATATTATATGTACAAAATTGCAAATATTACACATTGGTCATGTTGGTAGAATGTATATTTTGAAATTAGTCTGTATAATATAAAATTATCAATATGAAAATGACCAAACTAACCAGCAAACACTCCTTTGTAATGGGCCATACAGAAGCAGGGTCCGGATCTACGTCCGGTTACACGTCCGGTGACGGTATGATCCAGTCTACAACCGATCATCCGTTCCCGCTGTCCGAGACTACCCCGGACATACTGCATTCTACAACCGATGACCAATACACCGAGAGGACAACCGATGACCGTTACATCGAGAACCCGGCATCAACGGATGATCCGTTTGGTGAAGACACACACTTTTGGATGGGAGAGTCAGCTGGAATGTTTTCAGTGGCGGAACCCGTGCAATGTGCTCACCATGCATGTGATGGCAACCTCACTTATTCGGGTATTTTATTTTGTTTACAAATATTTTGTGAAACGTTAACAATAATGTTTGTTTTTTGGGTTTAGGTTTTGAAAATAGATGCACATCATCGATCAAAACACTTTATATATATTTAAAGCAATACAAACAGCAGTTGGGAGTAATTCTGTATTCGTAAGTAATTCTCACATCTGGTTATGGTGAAAACAATTATACAGGCATCAACAGTTTATTTTCGTGTGCAGTGCCGCGCGCCAACCATCTAACAAAATATTGCAGACTCTCGACGAACATATTTGTAAATTAAATGACATGTACTCAAGTAAATAAATGAGAGGAAATGCAATACTCAATAAATTTGTTCAATTATCAATATTCACCTTCTATCCATAACAGAGAACTATAATATATTTCGTATTGAACATTGTCAGTGTAGCACACTCCCGCTAAAGCGGGATCGTGTGTAATCCCGATAAAGCGGGATTATGAATAATTCATGATCGACGTTGCGGTTCACCGCACACAGCCTCTCTGTACAAAGTGAATGGAAACCAACGTTTTGTTCATGACTGGACCATTTTTAGCTCACCTGAGCCAAAGGCTCAAGTGAGCTATTGTGATCGCTTTTTGTCCGTCGTCCGTCGTCCGTCGTCCGTCGTCCGTCGTGCGTCGTGCGTCGTGCGTCGTGCGTCGTGCGTCGTCCGTCGTCCGTAAACTTTTTACATTTTCATCTTCTTCTCCAGAACCAATGATCGGATTCCAACCAAACTTGGCAGGAATCATATTTAGGGGTAGAGGAACCAAAGTTGCTAAAATGGTGGGCGTGGCCCCCAGGGGGGCCCTGGGGGAGGGCACCAAATGTAAAAAATATGTAAATTTTAAACATCTTCTTCTCAAGATCCAGAAGTATGACAGACCTGATATTTCATATTTAGATGCCTCTATTGATGAAGAATGAAAGTTGTTCACAAGATTTTTGTGGGTGGTCCCATAAGGGCCCTGTGGGCGTAACAGTTTTTTTGGGGGCCCTACCATAGGAAATATACATTTTCATCTTCTTCTCCAGAATCAATGATTAGATTCCAACCAAACATGGCAGGAATCATCTTTAGGGGTAGAGGAACCAAAGTTGCTAAAATGGTGGGCGTGGCCCCCAGGGGGGCCCTGGAGGAGGGCACCAAGTGTAAAAAATATGTAAATTTTAAACATCTTCTTCTCAAGATCCAGAAGTATGACAGACCTGATATTTCATATGTAGATGCCTCTATTGATGAAGAATGAAAGTTGTTCACAAGATTTTTGTGGGTGGCCCCACAAGGGCCCTGTGGGCGTAACAGTTTTTTTTGGGGCCCTACCATAGGAAATATACATTTTCATCTTCTTCTCCAGAACCAATGATTAGATTCCAACCAAACATGGCAGGAATCATCCTTAGGGGTAGAGGAATCGAAGTTGCTAAAATGGTGGGCGTGGCCCTCAGGGGGGCCCTGGGGGAGGGCACCAAGTGTAAAAAATATGTTAATTTTAAATATCTTCTTCTCAAGATCCAGAAGTATGACAGACCTGATATTTCATATTTAGATGCCTCTATTGATGAAGAATGAAAGTTGTTCACAAGATTTTTGTGGGTGGCCCCATAAGGGTCCTGTGGGCGTAACAGTTTTTTGGGGGGTCCTACCATAGGAAATATACATTTTCATCTTCTTCTCCAGAATCAATGATTAGATTCCAACCAAACATGGCAGGAATCATCTTTAGGGGTAGAGGAACCAAAGTTGCTAAAATGGTGGGCGTGGCCCCCAGGGGGGCCCTGGAGGAGGGCACCAAGTGTAAAAAATATGTAAATTTTAAACATCTTCTTCTCAAGATCCAGAAGTATGACAGACCTGATATTTCATATGTAGATGCCTCTATTGATGAAGAATGAAAGTTGTTCACAAGATGTTTTTGGGTGGCCCCATAAGGGCCCTGTGGGGGTAACATTTTTTGGGGGGCCCTACCATAGGAAATATGCATTTTCATCTTCTTCTCAAGAACCAATGATTGGATTCCAACCAAACTTGACAGGAATCATCCTTAGGGGTAGAGGAACAAAATGTGCTATAATGGTGGGCGTAGCCCCCAGGGGGCCCTGGGGGAGGGGACTGAGTGTAAAAAATATGTAAATTTTAAAAATCTTCTTCTCAAGATCTAAAAGTATGACAGACCTGATATTTCACATTTAGATGCCTCTATTGATGAAGAATGAAAATTGTTCACAAGATTAAATTTGTTATAAATTTTTCTCATAATTGAAGATCTTTGTAAGTAAGTGTCCCAAAACAAAATTTCTTTTTTTTAGAAAGTAGGGGGTGCGCCTTATACACGAGTGCGCCGTACACACGGAGATTTACGGTAAATGACAATGCAAGTTGTCATATCGCAGAATGGCCCCATAGGGTCCCTATGTGAGTGGGGTTAATATGCTGAAGTGGTCAGTGGCTGGTGAAATGTGTTAAGCTTTGTCTTATATGTGTGTCTGTCTTTTTTTATGATTCACCCAAACATTATGGTAAATCATAATGTTAGGTACAGGGGATCAAAAGTTATTGATTAAATAGTACATCACATTATAGATTTTGGCATGATTTCAACTGATTTCATATCTTCTGAGGGTGCCAGAGAGAACATGCGCCAGATGTGAATTGATTGACCTCAGGTGAGCGTCGTGCCCCCCTGGGGCTCTTGTTAAAACATCCTGACCAATCACACACGGTGGATTATTTCCAATATGTAAATTGTAATAAATGGACAAATGCACCAACGTAAATGCAAAATAATCCATCGTGTGGGAATCGCGTAATAACTGCCTGAGCTTATGATAACGGTATCAGAATTTCAAAATAGTTTACTTCAAGCCACTTCAATTATATTAGTGAATGATATTCGAATAGCATTAATTGTGATTAATCGCGCATACGCACGATATTTCTGTATCACTATGTACATCCCTAGCTGTCGCTGCTGATATGACGTGGCACGCACGTACATACTTTATTTTAGTGATCGACGGTCGTGTAATTGTTTTCTAATAATTCATACGGTCTGAATCAAGAATAGAGCTGACGGCGTGCTCCATGACCTTCGCATAGCACCGTGCGAAGAATTCCGGAAAGTCGAGACTCTGAGCGATCCCGCTTTTTGCGGGAGGGTGCTAAATTGATTGTGTATTTATAGTTTTGTCTCAGTTAAGTATTACTTTCTTATATTGTATTTATTAGAGTGTTGTCTTGATTGCATTAATCATCAGACTTTGAGGTCATCGATGTATCGGACGCGGTCATCAGCACCTCAAGTGAAACGTCTAGTGATTACTCTGGAGACAAGGCATTCCTCCACAAGGTACACCAACAGTCAAACTTCGATTTCGACTCACTCATCCAGAACAACTTCGCCATGGATCAGCCGGGTTTCACCGGCTGGTGCGCAGGGGCCAATGACGTGCACCAGCCTTACATCCGCGTCGCTTTCGGCAGAAGCGTCACCGTCAGGGGATTGGCCGTTCTCGGCGCGCAGGACAGTGGCGCGCGTGTGACGTCATTTCAGGTGGCGTTCACTGACTCCAGAGAGAAGTTCTGGCAGTACTATCGCGAATACCAGTCTCCCTATCCACAGGTACTTTTCTCGGTTGTTATTGTCTTTTCGTAGCAAGCTTATATTATTGTCGTGGGGTCTGACAAAAAGTGTTAGAGCGATCTATTTACTTATTATGGTTAAGGTATTTCCGAAAGTAATATTTGAAACTTTGAATTTGAATTTGGCAAAGTGAATGGATCACTTTAATGTTGTCATTGTACATTATTGCCTGTTTAATATCAAGTGCGTCTTAAATTACCGTTATGTGTTATATAAAAAAAAGTTTCGTTTATGGAAAATAATGTTAATTATCCAACTATCTGCGTAGTATTGAACATTGATTATAAATGTCAGTAATCTATTTAACTACATAGTAAACAGACTATTATGCTCCTTTAAACTCATGCAGACATTTGAACTGGACGACAGCTCAGCCAATTTCACCATTATAGAGTTCTATCCATGGATCGAAGTGACTAAGCTGCAGATCATGCCACTAGAGTGGGACCAGGAAGCCTGTATGCGCATCTTCATTGGTGGCTCGTATTATGAAGGTAAGTCCCGAAGCATCAGTCTCTATATTCCGCTCGGCAGTCAGTTAAATGGGGAAGAGTATATCATAGAAGCCCCCATGTTGAGTCGGTTTTTTCCTGACCAGTCCTTTGCGACGCCACATGTGAGAGCCGGTGAAATCATTCACTTTCTCAACTATTATGTGAATGAGTGCGTCTCCTTAAGTTTACTCGCTTTAAGAAGTTTGGGAATGCTTTACTTCCCATCTAAACTAACTTTGTCTTGACTACATGCATAATGGGCCTAAGAAGCTGAAATCTTACTTTTTTTTGTAAATGTGCCCATAACACCTTTGGGGACGTTTATTTATTAATTTATACATTACCATTTTAGTCAAGCACTAGACTAGGGTTTGTCCATTTATGTCCAACATTTGTTAAAACACTGATTATGACAAGATTTACAAATAGTTAATCATATCTATCAAAGACTCTTTGAAGACTTGTATCCGAATCATAAAATCCATTAATTATATTTCCTAAATTCATATAATATTTAGGTGGGAACGTAGCTCTAGGCATGGAAAGCGGGCAAATCCGGGACTGGCAAATTACAGCGAGCACGTATATTAAAGACGCGCACCGCGGCGCCTACGGACGTCTCCGTGGCGACAGCGCGTGGTGCGCGGCTCCCGTGGACGGATACCCGTGGATTAAGGTGGACCTCCTGACGCGCGCGCACGTCCACAAGCTGAAGGTCCAGGGATTATCGTCATCTTTCGCGGACGGGGGCAACGTCCCGGTGGCGGGGTCGTACCCGACGTCATTCTACGTCAGACTAAGCGAAGACGACGTCTATTACCGTCACATAGGGGTGAGTTCTTTATCTTCCACATTGACAGCCTATAATATAAAGGACTTTTCATAAATGTACCCTGTCAAGATGGGAACAACCCGGACAATTAACCGCTTTGTAGGACTTCCCGGATAACTTCGGTATCTCGGCTGCAGACCCCCTCTTCTTTCGTCTATGCTCAGCCACTTTCTGAACAAATTTTGATGAAATAAACTTTGTTTATTTGTGATTCATATAATAGCCTATATATACGTATATGTATACACTCAGATACCTCGCCAAAGATTCATTTTGAAGGACACTATTTATCAAAATTTGATCAGAAGTATAGGCAAAGGAGGCGAGAGGGTGAGGGTAAAGGGGGGGGGGGGGGCTCTCGGCCCCCGGGAGATTTGAAAACGGCCATATTCGACAATTTTAAATCATTTTCGGGCAAACTTTGTAATTTCAAAAACATCTTATTTTTAAACATCAAAGAGGCGAAGACCTTTTTTTTTGGGGGGGGGGGGGGGGGGGGGGCTTGTGAGGAGAAAAAACGGGAAAGATTATATTAATACTCGGGCAAAAGACCTCAACCTCTCGGGGGGAAAAACAACCGCCCATGATCAGAAGTAAGATCTACAACTAAAATGTGAAAGAGTATGATAAAGTCCGCTGATAAAATACAAGTTTTAGCAATTAAACTACGTTCTACAAGTATTTTTGTTTTCATTTTCGCTGTCGCAGACGTATATCAGCTCGGTGAATGATGCAGATGAAATTGCTGAAGTTACATTCTCCACCGACTACATTGGACGGTACCTCAAACTCAATAACTTCGCGTCTAACGGGCAGGACACATGTTTGCGTGTGGAAATCTACGGCTACATGAACTACGGTATGTTAATTCGGAATTAGTACGTGAATGAATGCATGAATGTATGAATAAATGAATGAATATATGAATCAATCAATCAATCAATCAATCAATCAATCAATCAATGTATGAATGAATGTGTGAATGAATGAATGAATGAATGAATGAATGAATGAATGAATGAATGAATGAATGAATGTATGTATGTATGTATGTATGTATGTATGTATGTATGTATGAATGAATGAATGAATGAATGAATGAATGTATGAATGAATGAATGAATGAATGAATGAATGAATGAATGAATGAAGGAAGGAAGGAAGGAAGGAAGGAATGAATGAATGATTGATTGATTGATTGGTTTACTGATTGATTGATTGATTGATTGATTGATTGATTGATTGATTGATTGATCGATTGATGGATTGGTTGATTGATTGATTGATTGATATATTGATTTATTGGTTTATTGATTGATTGATTGATTGATTGATTGATTGATTGATTGATTGATTGATTGATTGATTGATTGATTTATTGATTTATTGGTTTACTGATTGATTGAGTGATTGACTGATTGATTGAGTGATTGCTTGATTGATCGTTTGATCGACTGATCGATAGATTTATTAGTTTACTGATTGATTGATTGATTGATTGATTGATTGATTGGTTTACTGATTGATTGATTGATTGATGAATTGATGAATTGATTGATTGATTGATTGATTGATTGATTGATTGATTGATTGATTGATTTATTAGTTTACTGATCGATTGATTGACTGATTGATTGAGTGATTGTTTGATTGATCGATTGATCGATAGATTGATGAATTGATGGATTGATTGATTGATTGATTGATGAATTAATTAATGAAGAAATTAAGGAATACATGAAAACATTAATTCAATAGTTGAAACACTGACTGCATGCATGACATACACAACAATTAGCATGCTCCCCACTCTCCACAATTGAGGAACTTTTTAGATTAGTTGTTATCCATCCATTTCTTGCAGCTAAATGGCCGGACGTTCAAATTACAGACATGTCTGAAGATGACATTGTCTTCACGGATTCCGATTTACCATTGTATGACTCCAACGAAGTGACGATTCCTCCCATAGAGACTAACAATCCTGGTAATGTACATTATATTTCGATTCATTTAAAGCTAAACAACAGTTTTGGGAAGGTTACCGAAAATATCTATGTAAGTATTTAAAAAGGGCTTGTGTGGTAAAATCCGAACCTTAGTATCGTTAAGTGCAGAAATATCGGAATAAATTCAGTGGCCGCCCGTGAAAGTTAGCTATAAATCCACCGCCCGTTCGCTCCTATCCGCGCCGCTAGCGCTGGGCTTGAGATATCGACAAGCCTGCATACCGCATACCGCATGGTCTATTTGCACGAAGCGCAAATCGTATACACGATTCCGCATGCGGATAAATCGGACTTTGACAACGTTCGTTTTTTTTTAAACCAATAAATGCTCACATACTCAATTTCAAAGCAGTTTGTGTCCAAATCTTTACAGTAACATCTGAGCTATGATATACTCTTTCACGTGGTAGGTGATGAAAGCATATTTTTCATTTGTTGTGTTTGGGACGTTTCCCAGTACTGTCGTTTTGCTTTAACACATATAATTTAATGTATATATATTTCCAATGTCTGTGGCCTCTTAATCCATGATTGCGCTCTAAATCCCAATTACAGGAAAACTGTCCGATGAGTCAATCACTCATATGTTTGTACGAAAAGTGAGCGACGTTTATTGATGCGATGATACGCTCATCGGAACAGCGTTTACTGTATACAGGATCCTATATGCGCGCAGGCACGGCGTCGCTGAGTGATGCTTGGCCACTTGTGGGAACCTATAACGAGTTCTGAACTTACTCTTAGTGCTTTGCACTAAGTGTGTACAGATTTAATACGATCTTGGGCTAATTAGAAACGAAGAAAATAATACGCATATGTTACATTTACATTTGTTTGTTTATTATAAACGAAACGATGTAACATATAACATCTGCGTAGTAAGTTAGCTTTATGACTAAATCATTATAATAATGATTTAGTCATAAAGCTAACTTACTTAAATTATGGTAGGATCGAATTAATTGTTAAATAGAACATTACAATGTTTAAAATAATCCATCAAATAAGGTATCACATTATCGTGTATGTATCACTTAATCATGTTTTCATCTCATTATATTGTTGTTGCTGTAATTTATGTCTTATAAACACTAACACTATTGCTTGAACGTTCAATTGTGTTTTTAAAATATAATACCGTATAACCAACTGTTTGATCAACAGCGGGATACATCTTCGTAAGCTCCGAGGTCATCCACGATGTCGTGTGTCCGGAATATAATGGCGAAACGCCGTCAGTGATCCCAACATCGCCTTCAGATTTTGATCCCACGACAATGAACACGTTTACTACAAATGAAATGTTCAGCACAGAAGACCTGCTCGGTACGGCAACATCTGATATTCTCGACACTGCAACCTATGACATGTTTGACACTGCAACGATGGACTTGACCAATTTGTCTACAGCCGATGCTATAAACATGGAAACTACTGATATACTACTATCCATGGTAACAACGGAAATGCTTGGAAGTGAAATAGATGAAATGCATAGTGACAACGCAGTCACGGGTAACGAGCCCGCCGTATGCCCGGGCTTAGCACCCGAGGAGACGTTCACGAGCCGCTTCGTTACCCGCGATATGTTGTTCTTCCGCAGCGGAGCGTTACATCTTTCATACTTCATGCGCGGCGGGAGCGAAACCAGGATCGAGGTGTACATGCGCGCGTGGAACGATACTGCGTGGGACGACGAGTTTTGGTCGAGGCAGACTGATGAGCTACTGTATAGTGAGGATGCGACCAACTTCGCTCCTTCGGGAGAGTGGGTCGAGGTCTTTATCGAACACGACTTCGACACCGCTTACCAGGCATGTCAACTCTTGCTGACTTTCCTTTGTTTATGTCATAATAAAATACATTTGTCTTTCTGTTTGAAATCCCTTGAATAAACGTATAAGTGTGATTATGATGGAGGAGGATTTAAGTCCTTATACATGTCATTATGGAACGGTATATACCCCAAATTGTATTTAAAAACAATTTGATGTAAGCTTTACTACATCTACCATAATTTTGGATAAATCAGTGTAAATTATAGTAACATTAGTGAGTATTACTTTGTAGAAATTGGAACGTACGTAGTATATCAGCCAGTTGACTAATATGATAATGTATATCATGATGTGAGCACACATATCGAAAATGGCTCTTAGGAAAACAATTCTAAACCGATCGACTTGAGACGCTTTGTAGCTCATATCTTTGAAGATCTTAGTTCCAAAAGGCGCTAAATCCACTTTCCATAAACAAAATGAGTTAAAGATATCAGTTGAATTAATAAGCCACATATCCATCTAGAAATCCAAATATTTAGGACAATTACACAATAAGAATATGGAACGTTCCATTTTCATATTCCCACTCTAGGCATGTGTACAAAGTTGGAAAAAAGAGACCTGATTTTTCCCCAAAGTTGAAAAAGTGGATTTAGCGCCTTTTTGAATTAAGCTCTTTCTTTAGTAACTATACCGGTATGAAGCAATGTGTAAACAGGAGGTGCGAGGGTTCGAGTTCTGCTGAAGTTCAATTATTTTGGCTCAGTTTTCTTGTGTTATAATCACTAACTATATAAGGGCCGTTTTAATGATATATTGTATTTGTTATTTCATGTAGATTGGTTGTGAGCTGCGTATTGCTGCCGATGGTTATTCCCTGGTCGCTGTGGAAGAGTTCGAGATAATCTCAGGTAAAGTTATGTCAACTAGAAACAAATATTTATATAGTGCGTTTTTCCAAGTTTTTCCAAGTTTGATGTAGGATTTCTCAAAATAGTAAAGAAAAAAACACGTAATTATTATAAGGTAAGTGTTTATCAGTTTATATATAGGGTATTGCAGCGCTTCGAAGAAGAACTGCATTTCGACAATCATGCACTAATGTAAGTTTTTGTTTTAGAAAGTAAACTGTTATTGCCGCATGGAGAGGACATTTTAAGGTTTTGGGCCAAGGATTGAGAAGGAACAAACTCCGTATGGAATTATTTCCCTTAAAGTTAGAGATTGTGTATTGTAAGAACGAAGACTGTGTGGATAGTTTTGCTTGAGCTATTTCTACCCATCAATTGATTTTTGTCAACAAGTAAATAAACAACAAACAATATATTCATATTTATGTAACATAACGTGAAATATGGGTGAACCCAAAAGAAGCCCTGAAAGCTTGTAAAGTATTAATTTTGGCTCCCTAGGGCAGTTGTGTCTTATCAACATTTAAAAATACATTTTCATTCAGATATTATTAAATATGAAAAGAAAATGATACTACTAAAAGTGTAGACAAGAAAATATAACATAATTATACAACAACAGAAATGGGAAAACAAACTGGTAGAACATCGGTCTATCAATCCGGAGGTCTCAGGTTCGAATCCCGGGGAAAACGTATGTTAATTGCTCATTATTATAAGAAACATGATATAATACAGTTTTGTTAATTTCTTTCAAAAACTAAAAATTAAAAATACATTATTATAACGAACAATAAATATAATCTTCCAGAGAGTTTCATAACCCGCAAGGATACGGGTCTGGGGATTCGAACCTCAAACGTCGGCGATGACCAACTGACCGCATCCAGCCAGCGACGCAGCGAAGAGATGACGGACCCTCCCAAGTACTCCCCCCAGGCCGCCCGGCTGCAACTCAACAGCCACTCCGGTGGCTGGTGCCCTGCCTCGCCGAGTAATGGCTCGTGGATACAGGTTAGAGGATGATCAGTGTTGGATATATGGACATGAAAAATGTATTGGGTTATCACATTTCCTCCGTCTCTATCTTTAATAGCGTACATTTATTAATTGTTTGAGTGTAATTTTTATTAACTTTTTCATAGTAATATACGTTGTATATAACTAGTGTGTTGTGATATTATACACTCTCAACTATTATAATAGATGTCAACTAGCTGTACCCGCGGAAATCCGCGGGTTTTTTGTGAGAGAAAGGCGATGATGATATAGCGATACTTTAAAAATGTATTATTCCCAAAGTATGAGTATTGGTATTTCCCGAAGTGCCCTTGATATTTGTTTGTAAGACACGGAAGAACTAACTGTCAAATTTGAAAGAACAAACAATTTTAATGACAGAATAACCTTTATTTGATCAAAATCGGTTCAGAAACGGATGAAATATCTACACCATAAACATATTTGTATTCAAAAATTCTACACCGGGGGAAAGTTGTTGATGATAATCTCTATTGAATCATTATTTTAACAAAACTTTAAATGCACAATTTTGTATGGAAATGGCCCAAACCAACCATTCTTTTAGAAGCGCCCTCTTGAGTTGCAATGACTCTTTATGAATGATAACATAGGATTTACTTAGTCGTTTGTAATTGTGTATACTTTTCGAGCATGGTGAAATTTTAACTATTATTTTGTACCGTAACGGTGCAGGTTTTGATTACTAAAGTTAAGTTTAACCAATAGTCAACTATCCCTTGAAATAGGACAAAATAAACACGGGCGACTCAATCCCGCCCCGTCCAACGATACATCCGGTCAATGTATTAAATTAGATACAGTTATGCTCGTGTACTTGCTAATAAAGTAGCTTCGCCGCTCCACCCCCCCACCCCCCCCCCCCCTCCCTCGACCACAATTGCCTGCATGAAACATAACCCCGTGTCCCCTAAGCTTTTCATATCCAAACTAAGTTCTTCGGCGTATATATTTTGTCATATTCTTGTGAAACCCGATGCTGATTTTCCTTTGAAGGGAATAGTAGCTGTCTATAAGTATACGTATTGCATAATAAATGATCAGATACCTCCCACATCCATTCTACCCCCCCCCCCCCCCCCCACACCCCGGCCCCCAGACGTCTTCTCTGGTATAGTACAAATGTAGTAGCTTCCACTGATTCACGGCTGGCATAATACAATAATCTTACCGCAAGATGGCGAGAATGTATAATCGTGTACGGAGCGAATGAGCAAAAGAGTGACCATTGTCGATGGTCAGTGAGCTATGCAAACAAACTCCGTTACGGCGGGGGTGATTAAGAAGACTCCGTTGGCTTAATACAATGCACAGCCTTCTGCCAGAGTGTTATGAGCGCAGCTAAATTGAAGTTGTCGCATTTTGTCGTCGATGCACTTACAAACACAATGCCAATCGGCAATAGCGATCATAACCATACCATCCGCGTAATATAAATATTGATATTTATCAAAACCTGGGTAGTTTCGCAACGTGTTATATCTAAAATGGTTTCTCAATATATTATTTGTTTTATCTACTCCAATTTATATTCTTACAAATAATTTTACGGCGATAAATTGTTAGTCAATGCTCGGCGCCTTAAATAGGCAATGCCGCATTGCTGACTTTCCCTTTTCTTCGATCTGGAGGACGACCACGGGGCGGGAACGACTCGGGAATACCTTATTGTCCTCCGTAAAACGTATATCCTTCGATCCCGACGGTCGGGGAGTCGCCGAATTCTCGGGGTGAGGATATCTCGAGTGGGAGGCATTTGGGGGGTTGAAGCTTACCGTATTAATATAATAGATTATTATAGTTGTGTTGTATTTGATATTGTATTATGCTATTTGGTCGAATAAATAATAATAACTGTTGGAGGAGGGAACATCTGCCATGCGACAGTTAAAACTGACATGGCAATCACGTGACTGTGTTTAGCCAATCAATGACGCGTATTTCACTAATTCAGATGATAATGCATGATGTTCCCGATAACAAAGTCAACATCCGTTAACAGATCCGTACACTTTTTAATCTCTGAGCTTGATTAGAAATCGTGGCTTTTTGAAGTGATATGTCGACAAGTCATTATGACGTCATCATAGAATCTCTCTCTCGTGTCACTTTCTTTTTTTTTCCATTTAATTATTCTTGATTTATATTTAAATAAAAAGGAAAACAAATTACATGTATACCACGTTTGATTTGCACTGAAACATGATTCAAATATTACGAAAATGACGACAACCTATAATAAATGGGACCCACAATGCATTTGAAAAGGGCTTGACAATTTGGTATATATCATTTATTTATTAGGTCGACATGAATAAGATCATTGCGCTGACAGGGGTGGCGATTCAAGGGAACGGAGCCGGCCAGGAGTGGGTGACGAGTTTCTACATCAGAGTGAGCGATGACGGATTCTCCTGGCGACATTATGGTGACCTTCAGCATGAGACCGTAAGTATACGAAAACAATTTTTCTTATTCTTTGGATTCATCTGCCTCCTTCAATCCTGAATATTCTTGCAGATACTTTATTGGCACGTAAAATTGCAGTGTTTTTTATGAAAATATTGCACACCGATATCATCTAGACTTATAAACGGAAACTTTGCAAAGTAATGTTTCTACATCATAGTTAGCGACGACGGAATCACCTGCGAGATTATGGTGACCTTCAGCATGAAACCGGAAGTATACAAAATAATATTTGAAGAGCTTAATTCCAAAAGGCGCTAAATCAACTTGTTCATCTTCAAGAAAAACTGGCTTCCTTGTCCAACTTTGTACACGTGTCTTGGGGAGTATGAAAATGAAACGTTCCGTATTTTGATTTTGATTGTGTAATATGTCCTTAAATTTGGATTACTATATAGCAACGTATAACTTTAATCTTAATGTACTGGTATAGTTAACTTTATTTATGTGGAAAGTGGATTTAACGCCTTTTAGAACTAAGCTCATAATTTTAATGGCACGTAATATGATAGTGTTTTTTATGAAATGTAACACACCGATATCATCTTATAAACGAAAACAAAATAGTGCCACAATGGTTAGAGCATCGGTCTAACAATCCGGAGGTCTCGGGTTCGATTCCCGGTGAACGGGTGAGGCCCAACTTGTATTACTCAATTTTCAGATTATATTATCATTTTCTGGTAAACTTCCTCTATGTTTAAATTCTCCCCTTGTGATACTTTTCCAAATGGTTGATTTATCAGTATCGCACGTTACTGTTCAACTTATATTCAAAAGCTTAAATTAAAGCAAATATTTACATCGATGACTTTGAAATACAAACGTATCCACTCATCATGCCCCTGTAGTATATAGGTGTCTTGTACTGTGTGGCATATTTATTTTGTTAACGTTCATTTGACATCAATAATTTCAACAATAGTTGTGCTTACTATACCATTTGCTCATTACTTGAAATAAACCTCAGGTGTTCGAGGGTTCGTGGCAAAACAACGACCTCTTGTTGCACCAGATGCTCGAACCCATGACCTGCAGGTTCGTGCGCTTCTATCCCCTCGAGTGGAACGGCTACCCGTGTCTCCGCATCGAAGTCCTCGGGTACAAAATAGGTTCGTCAATATCACGTAGACCTATCTATATCATTATCTCATTCATTGCTTAAAATGATAGTCCCGTATACTATGATATTAGTTATAGGGAACCACTACCCAATAGTAATATTCTTATAAATGAAATGTAATTTAGTTTGAGTAGTCCATTCCACCAACAAGTTCGGACACATTGGTTTCCAGACAAGATATATAATTTGAAAACCCATCAAGATACGTATTATAATAATTGTTCATGGATCTGCAAACGAAGACTAGTCCATTGTCTAGGACGTAGAAGTCTACCGTGTTTCTTTTGTGATACGTACGCGTGAATAGAATTGGCGCATAGCAGACTTTTGGCGCGTACGGAACCATCGGCCCTGTTGGTTCTGTGGGTTTGGTGATTAATTGCATTGTTTATGAATAACACAACCCTTTGCAAAGTGTTGGATATCTATTTGATATCAAACAACGTTACCAAAACATATAATCCTGTTTTGTTATTTGCGTGGTGGTTCCCTTTAATGGAAATTACGACCTTATTTTATTCGTAATTGTATTATAAAGATGTTTTTTTTTGTTAATCCGTTGATATTGGAAGGTCTACAACAACGTTTCTAATTAATAAGTTATTCATGTTCTTTAAGTGTATTACTTTATAATTTTTGTATAATTATGTGTATTATGATACTATGTTGAATATATGAATGAAAATACAATTCTGCATCTTAGTGTGTGACTATTGATTTTATTTGTTAGTCGACTTGTGTCTGATACGACAATAAGCATGATAAAAGTAATTTATTACTCTTAAAAACAATGATTTACTCAAACAACATTTACAAAGCTACATCATGTTTTGTTTTATGTTACAGCTAATATACCAACCAGTGAGTCTACTCCACAACTCACAACCACGGACGCCACTCTCTCACAACCCATGTTGCCTAGCAACCATTCTGACATTACAAATACAACCCCTGCCACATCAACATCAGAAGCACCAGTTGAAAACTTTTCAGCGTCAACGGTGATCGCGACAACGACCAACCCCACGACCACCTCTGTTACTACGACCAGGCCCACGCTCACGACCATTACTACGCCTTACGTTACGACCACCCCTAAAAAACCGACTATGACACGTAAGAAAATAACGATGGCGACGTCAGGGTCTTCTTCGGTTTCCGACGGGCTGCCGTCGACGACTTCCCGAACCAACTCCAGTACGCGGGGGACGACGATGCCAAGTTCTCAAGAAGCGCCTACGGCACGGTCTGAGAAACAAATTCAAGAGGATATTGGACAGGCGGAACAGGTGAGAGCACATATTTCATAAATTATTAGTCGTATACAGTATATGAATATGGTATTGTTTCCACGTTCCTAAGTAGGCTACAATTCCACAAAATTACAAAATCATTAAAATATACTACGCACAAAAAGTTCCGCAATCGAGTTTTGCGCATTAATAACTTTTCTATTACGCTATTACCATTCATACATTTGGTATCATTGTAAAGCGTGAATTCTCCCCTTTACATTGATACAACATTTGCTATGAATATTTTATCTTATCATGGAATGTGCATTGCATCCAAATGTAGGGCAAAGTCAAAAGTGAAATGTTGCAAAATGCACTAATTTTGTCAACAAAGTGCCTTCCTTTTGTTTGAAGATTAAAACGTGGCTTGAATGCCTATTACGTTATTACCATTCATAAATTTGGATCATTGTAAAGCGTGAATCCTCCTCTTTACATTGATATAACATTTGCTATGGATATTTTATCATGGAATGTGCATTACATCCGAATGTAGGGCAAAGTACAAAATGAAATGTTGCAAAATGCACTGATTTTGTCAACAGTGTGCCTTTCTTTTGTTTGAAGATTAAAACGTGGCTTGAATGCATGACCACCTCACCCCCATTCAAGCCAAGGAAGGCACACTTTTGACAAAATAAGTGCATTTTGCAACATTTCACTTTTGACTTTGCCCTACATTTGGATGCAATGCACATTCCATGATAAAATATTCATAGCAAATGTTATATCAATGTAAAGGGGAGTATTTACTCTTTCCAATGATACCAAATTTATGAATGGTAATAGCGTAATAGAAAAGTTATTAATGCGCAAACCTCGATTGCGGAACTTTTTGTGCGAAGTATAGTTACATGAATGAAACTAATAGCAAAACACACTTTTAACAATGTTTAACTGAACTGTTTCCGCTGAAACTGTTTTTACTACCCCCAGAGAATACGTATCACCAATTAATACAAAGAATTATTCGGAATATGATTAAATTATATTACCTTTTACCCTTGTAACAAAAGCAGTTGCTCCAAATGTCATTAAATATGTTATCATTATGCCACAAAGGTTGACGATGTCCTGGATGCCATAAGCCAGTCTGAAGAGCCCATCGTATCCTTTGAAACTGCTTCTGCCGCCCTTACGGCGGTAAAGAACATCACCAAGACCTCCAAAGGGCAGTCAATAATATTTACATGTGTTTGCTTTGATATCATTCAACTCCGAATACTAGATCCAATAGCGATCTATTCATTTACATATTTGTACCATTATGTCGAAGGTTGATGACGTTCTGAATGCCATAAGCCAGTCTGAAGAGCCCGTGTCCTTTGAAACTGCTTCAGCCGCCCTTACAGCGGTTAAGAATATTACCAAGACCTCCAAAGATCCTCTTACTACTTCCGAAGTAGAAAACATCAAGGATACGCTCAACACCCTGTCCGCTCAAGCCGCAAAGACCAAAGAAACGGCCGAGGTATTTTTTAAATCTGTATTATTATTTTAGTATATTTATTTTTAGTGTATAGTTTTTTCATGTGGGACCATAAAATTATTCCAATCGGATATATTTTTGGATACTTCAGCTTTTTCTAAACCGTTTTTGGTCAAACAAAGTTTGTTTTGTTCTAAAAGTCATATGCTGTTTCAAATATTTCACTTAGTTTTTTATCATCTCACAAAGATTTTATTCTTGAAGCGCCCTCTCAACCAAAGTTGTACTATTCCTTTATTTTAAAGAAATGTTAACATTAATGCATTATCTTTGTAGGATTTCCTGTCCGTCGTCAGTAGCATTATCGTGGTAACTTCAAATACTACGTCATCATCCAGCGACAATCAGACCGCTTCTACCTCACAGGTGAGACAATCGAAGGCCACATTAATTATAACTGAGTAAATTTGGGGTAGAATTTGATGAACCCTTCCGAAAGAATTAAGTCCACAATATGTTCATATCTTCCCTAGATTCTCCCTGTAAACAGACTTATTAACTTAAATGCATAATTATGACGATGTGTCCATTCGCTCCCCTACGAGATATCCTGTTCCACTCAAATCTGCTCTGGGCTTGGAGCTCTGCCTCTTGTAAGGATAGTCCCACATCAGTCCTGGACTTGGTTTGTCCATCTCGTATGAGGGCATACCAGTGGTCTACATGGCATTAAGGTCATTCTGGTATGCTTGATATGGTAGGCGGTGATGCGGCATGCGAACAACATGACCAAACCATTTCAGGCGACGTTTTGTTATCTCTTAACAGAGAGTGCTCGTAATGTTCAACCTCCGATCTCTTAATTCCTAACCCTGCCCATTAGCTGACCTCCAAGGATGGTCCGCAGACACCTCATTTCAAAGGTCTCAAGCTTATTTCTATCTGATTTACGCATAGTCCGGTCAGCAATGCTGTTTAACCTTATTTTCTCATTGTCATATAACAATTCCAGCAACGTCGTTAAGGCACTTTCAAATACTAGTATAGGTTTTCCCGCTCAATTTTACACTTTTTTCAATCGTTTTCATTAAGGGTCATTCAAATTCACGCATTACCGCGTAATCGTTGGTATCGGTCTTCCAAATTCCGAATAAGTGCAAGCGAATTCATGCATACGCATAAACTTTCGTGAATAGACACAGCAGTTCATTTATGGGCACTCGAATTCGCGAATGTGCAGCCAACTGTCAACTGCCCTTTCGCGAATTCGAATGACCATTGATGAAAAGGTATGCTCTTTGTGCAAATTCACTTGCTCCTACGTGATTTTGAACGATATACGAATTCGAATGATGCTTTGGTACGGCGATCGCAAATCGCGCGAATTCGTTTGCTCCTATTATCAATTGGATTGACACAATCTCGAAATTGAGCGGGAAAACCTATACTACATCATCAGCTAGTGCTATAGACACCCCCCCCCCTCATCAGGAGAGCAAATCAAAGACCAAAATTAAAATAACCAAAGAGACAAGAAAATGGAAAAGGAAATATTTCCCCGATGATATGACCTATTCCACTTCTAAGGTGAGACAATCAAAGGCCACCGAGTAAAGAATAGAGTAAAATTAACTCTTGGGGGAATGTAGGGCCATACTCATTTCAAACATTTCTTTAAATCTTCCTGACTGTCAACGATTTGATTTCACTTTCACAAAACAGAATAAATCTTCGTTTAGCGGTCACGCCAGTAGTGTGCTGAAGGCTTAGAGACATTTGCCGATAATGCTGCCAGGAATCTACTAACGTGTAGTGAAACTTTGAACTTTGAATGTTATTCTCATAAAAAAGCAGTAAATGTCTGCATATTTTCAATTTCATAAAACAGAGTGATTCTTCCTCCAGAGGCCATGCCAGTATAGTGTGCTGAAGATCATGTTGGCATTTGCCGACAATGCTGCCAGCAATCTGCAATCTGAAAGGGGGCAGCCGTTTTGTCTCCATAAAACTATAACAGATCCATAAAAGTATAACAACTTTAAACTTTACATCTGGTTTTATTCTCATACAAATCAGTAAATGTATTTTTATTTTTACCAATTAAATTTAAAACAGACTACCTCCAAAGCTCATGCCAGCAGTGTGATGAAACTCATGGAGACGTTTGCCGACAATGCTGCCAGTAGTCTACTGACGGGTGACGGCAGTAGCGTGGTGCTTCAAAATGATGAACTGGGTAAAATCTAACAATAATCTAGGGCCCTTTTTATAAAGCTTTTCGATTGTTGGAGAGTTGATTATAACTGTAAATAAATAGCCTACTATTGTATATGGAACAGCTACAATGTACACGCTTACGCTTCATGCTGGTTGTGTTTTGGGCCTAGTATAGTGTCAATAACATCACATCTGCAACAATTAAAAACAGTTTATAAAACGGGGCCCAAGATTAAATTAAGCCTGCTGTTGAACATTAGGGAAAGTATAACATCTACCCTATATAGATTGTACCTGATAACGATGAATAAGCAGATAAAAAAAACCCGTCAGGCCATAATTTCAAACTGTTTTTGTTGGTTCATTCTTACTTCAAAATCTATCTGTTTTCTAGTATTATTTTTAGATTAATTGAGGTTTTGCACATTAACATGTTTCACATTAATCACAGCCTTGCTAAAAAAAAAGCTTTTGAGTTAGTATCTGCCTTTCAACCCCGATTGTATAAATAACATCACAATCAGACCTTATGTAAAGGCGATGTTTTCATAAAGGTTGTTTTTTGTATGCATTAAATGCGTTTGTCATTACATGCACTATTGCATCAATTACTATTTGCACTTATCCGCAATCGACAGATCTTTTCTTTTCTTTTTGTCAACCAGTTCTGCAGTTGAAAAGCTTTTCTGCCTCCGATATTGATTCCTCGACGACCGAGACGGTGTCCCTGCAAGTCGAATCCAGTGGGAACGCCTTAAATCTCCCAACAGCGGTTCTACAGGGACAAAGTGGTAAATAATATGAAGTGGAGATTGGAATCTTAAGTTCCTTTGTTTCACTTTTAATGAATATTACCGCGAAGTATATACCCATAGATTCTAAAAACATGTTCACGTTAAGTAAAATCCATTTTTAATTTAATGAATAATCCTCATAAGATTCGTCATTATTTAGTATAATTTGTATTATCAGTGGCTTAGCATAGTCGGGCTGAAAGGGGGCACGCTATGCCTATGTGTATTTCTGTATTTTATGAAGATCTTTCCCCTTATGTTTTATGGGTTTTTTCTTCAAAATATTGGGGGAGGAGCCACGCCCCTCCCCCCCCCCCCCCAATGCCAAATAGGCTACGCCACTGGTTATTACAAATTTTAGTTCCTTCCGTACGCGTAAAGTATATATACTCAATCATTTCTATTTCAGTTACTGTGAGCGCGGTCGTGTTTCAGAACCTGCACACGACCATCTCGACCGACCTGGAAGGAAGTAGTTCCAATGACGCCGCCGGAAGTAGTATTGGCACAAAGGTCATGTCGCTTCAGGTCAACTCGGCTGGCGGGTCAAACATCACATTCAGTCAGGAACACCTCGTAGAACTTGTTCTGGAGATAAACGAGGTCTGTCAAACATTTTTTGCTCAACTGAGGAAAAAATTCACCACAAAATGGAGATGTCAACAAAAAAATATAATTATAATTCATTCAAACATATTCATATGACCCATTTTCTTTGCTATTTTTCATTCATTTAAGATTAAACAAATAGATAGATATAAAGAAAATATGAAGACAGAAATATGAAAGAATAATAATATAACATAAACATGATAAATGGAAGTAAGTAATGCCGAATTTTAAGTCATAAGCCATACAGTAGTTTTCAGTAATTTTCGATAGTGGTTTTATCACTGTCTTCTTTAATCAACAGATCAAGAAAACATTCAACTGATTATATAGTAGAACGTGTAAATAATTTGCCATGCACGTATTTGTATAAAAAATCTAAACCACACATTTTCATTATTCTATGAAATATAAATATGAATATAAATATAAAAATCGTTATCTGTAACAAACTGACGAATAATTGTTTTTCTCTCATCTTTAGGACGCTAATACGACAAATAAATTGCCATCGTGTGCTTTCTGGAGATTTCAAGATAGGTACGTGTTTCACAAATCTACTGTGGGTAATTTGGCAGTGGAATTAATTTACGACATGTATCTGATAATTATTATATAACGCGAATCACATAGGGAAAATAAAATCGTGAAGAATAATAATTTATTGGAGACGGCATGCAAGTTGCACTATGTAACATTATACCTATAGTGGAACACTTATTTCTTATTTAATTTTATGAAATCAGAACCAAAGAAAATACAATTAACGAGTGATGCTTTGCTAATGTTTAAAGGGATAGTTGAGTTCTTGTAGAGAGAGTACAGTTTTAATCAAACTGAATTTTAGTGACCGAAACCTGCACCATTACATTACAAACTAATAGTTATAACTCCACCATATAACAAAATTACAAACGACCAAGTAAAAAGCCTGTTATCATTCAAAAAAAAAAACGCATTTGTTTAAACCATTTTAAACAAAACATTGTGCATGTCATGTTTTGTTGAAATAGTGATTAGATAGAGAGATAATCAACAACTATCTAAACACCTCTTTTGAAAATTTTTGAAAAGAGGAAGCATTTTAAAACAAATTTTAACGGCTGGTTCAAAATTATCGAATACTTGTGGGGCCCCACATTTATTACAAATGGTTATGTTTATGGATATTTCAGCCGTTTCTGAACCGATTTTGATCAAATAAAATTTATTCTGCCATTATAATTGTATGCTCTTTCAGATTTGACACTCAGTTTTTCATTATCTCACAAACAAATATTTTGTGTAGCGCCCTACATACCAAATCTCAACTATCCCTTTAACTAAATAAGACATCTTTATAATATTAAATCACTATATTTCACTTTTGAATATATATTTACATAAACTTTTACAAACTGTGCATCATTAGACACTGTAAACAACAAAACAAAATCTCATATTTTATTGAATTTATGGTTCCGTTGGAGTTTTGTTTTTGTACCGTCATCAGATTAAAGACTGGCGGGATATGGTCCAATGATGTAAAAGAACATATTCGGAAACTTTGAATCAAGTAGGCTAGCGTTTGTTGACGTCTCTGAAGCGATTCGAAATTGTAAACAAACATAATGTCAATAATGGTAAATATATTACTCATTGCGGATATAGTATCGAAACATAATGTCATTTATTTTTCCAATGTTTTCTGTTTTTTTACCATCAGTTCCGAGACTGGCGGGATTTGGTCCAATGAAGGTTGCAGAGCAAAACATAACGTGACCAATGGAACTCAAGTCACGTGTCTATGTGATCACCTGACTAACTTTGCCGTGCTCCTGGCTGTAAATCCCAATGCACAGGTAGGGTTGTGCACAGTGGCGTAGCTATGGGGTTTGTGCACGGGGGGCGGGGGGAGGGGGGCATATGCCACCCCCTCCCTTCCCCCATGATTTGACAAAAACAATAAAGAAAATAATGTAATAAAATATATTATGTGAAAAATGAATATATACAAATGGGGCTATTACCATAGACCCATAATATACCATTGAAAATTGTGTCCACATTGGACTGTCCATAATATCCACCTAAGGGACCGCAATTTTCTTCTCTTAGATTATGCATATATACAATATATATCTTTAACGTTATCGTTATATTTTCGTTGGTTTTGTTTTAATTCATATTTGTTTAGGCCTACTTTACACGAGCGAACCAGTCACTTTGATACATGTGTTATATGATAACTGTATTGCAGTAATTTATAATTTGTAAAAAAAAAAAAAAAAACGTATCAAATTATATTCTTCTGCAGCCCCTGTCTGCCGCTCACAGAACAGCCCTGGACATGCTGACGTACATTGGTCTGGCTATGTCGGTAGCTTCCTTAGTATGTACTTTAGCAACATTTGTTGGTCTGAAGTAAGTACACGTATCGGCACATATTACACCTATTTTTCTACAATATTACACCTGTTTTTCCACAATATTACACCTATTTTTTCACAATATTACACCTGTTTTTCCACAAAATTACACCAATTTTCCCAAAATATTACATATTATTCTCATTAACGTCGGCTTACATCGGTTGATAATTCTTCTTATTAGGCTAAAGTATCAACATTTTATGTAATTATATGACATATTTCCCTGTGATATTTCGTAACAGTAATCTTGCTTGTTATGCTATTAGAAGCATAAGTTTTCGAATTCCGCGCAATTTGAAATTACAATTCACGCAGATAAGAACAGAATTATTTTAGTGTAAATTAGTGTAATATAATACAATATTCCTGTATAGACATACTCATTGGTTTGTTTGATTGTTTATTTGATTCTGATCAATTCAATTTGGAAGTAAAATCGACAAATATTAAGGTATACCTTCATACCGTATTATGTACCAAAATAACTATATGTTACTTTACAGGTTGCTAAAGTCTCAGAGAACCAAACTCCACGCAAACCTCTGCATCGCTCTGCTCTTGGCTCAATTCCTCTACCTAGTTGGCATCGACCAAACAACAATCAAGGTAATAAAACACCTCCTCCTCCTTCTGCTCTTCCTCCTCCTTCTCCTCCTCCTCGTCCTCCTGATCCTGCTCCTGCACCTTCTTCTGCTCCTCCTCCTTCTCTCCCTCCTCCTTCTCCTCCTCCAAACTCCACGCAAACCTCTGCATCGTTCTGCTCTTGGCTCAATTCCTCTACCTAGTTGGCATCGACCAAACAACAATCAAGGTAACACAAAACCTCCTCCTCCTATTCCTAAATTTAAATTGCGCTTCAAATGGGGTTTGGGAGTTCTTTTCTGTATACCAAAGGTAAAAGCTAAAAAAGGAAGATGAAACATTTTGTTTGGTTCGATATTTTGTATTAAGAAACAATGACTTGATTATTGATAAATTAAATATATTGATTGATTGATTGATTGATTGATTGATTGATGCGTGAATGAGTGAGTGAGTGAGAGAGTGAGAGATTGATTTGTTATGTTGTTGGTTGATTGATTGAATGAATGATTGATTCGTCCATTCATTCATTCATTCCTTCATTCATTCATTCCTTCATTCATTCATTCCTTCCTTCCTTCCTTCCTTCATTCCTTCCTTCATTCATTCATTCATTCATTCATTCATTCATTCATTCATTCATTCATTCATTATTCATTCATTCATTCATTCATTCATTCATTCATTCATTCATTCATTTAATAGAAAATTAAATTTGTCCATGATAGTTGTCTAGTTGATTGATAATTTATTATTTATTTTCTCATGTAGGAAGGGTGTAAAGTAATCGCCATATTGCTCCATTACCTCTTCACATCGACGTTTGTTTGGATGTTGTTGGAGGGGATTTACATACTGATGCAGTCCAGAGCGGCGTACGGCAAGGAGTTGAAGACATGGATGTACATGCTGGGCGGATGGGGTGAGAATTTAATTAAAGAATACAATTGTGAAATATTATATCCTCTCTTAATGATAATTTTAACTATGAAAAATCAATCAATCAATCAATCAATCAATCAATCAATCAATCAATCAATCGAGCTAAGTGAGCCATTCTTTCTAAAAGAGAGACATTCTAACAAGATTCTCATAAATCTGGAGAGCCGACATAATTCTTCAAAATGTCTTTCTAACATTAATTGCCAAGACAACTGTCATTTTAAAAAGATTATAAATTTCTAGTATAAAGTTTATAAGCAAATATAGAACAAGTTTAAAATCTTTACATTAGAATTTGCCAGGTGTCCTTAACCATTTTAAAATAACTTTTCAGGTTCGCCCGCTGTTATCGTGACGATTTCCCTTGGAGTTCGATTTGATTTTTACGGAACGGATGATTTGTAAGTATTTTTCATATTATTTAAATTCTATTTTTAGTTTTCCAGTAACATTTCTTAATATTCCAGTTGTATTTTGCTGAATTCTATAAGTAATGCTTCATTATATGGTACTTTTGGTCTAAGTTTCCAAATTATGATTTAAATTATTTTAGGTTTTGTGTTTCTTCATTCAGTTGTAGATCAGTTTACCGTCAGTTGTAAATTAGAACATATGCACTTCAACAATGAACACGGTCTGAAAATAGATCAACCGTAAACCAAAACAATTAAGAATTTACCAAAATCCTCTATATTGGCATATGTATTTAATCAGGATGATTACGAATTGTCATGTTTTTTCATTATCTTTTGTATGATGTAATTTTAAAAATATAATATTCTCGTTAATGCAATATATTTATTAATTTTCATTTGTACCAGTTGTTGGTTATCAGTTGAGCACGGTTTGATGTGGGCGTTTGCTACACCTGTGCTGATAGTTTTGGCTGTGAGTATCTCAATGTACAATGTATTCGTATAATAGTATGTAAACATAACATCCCAAACGTAAAAATAACAAAAAATCGCACATTCAACTAACTATTTTTGACTTGACGTTTCGAACATCTCGAATGTTCTCCCTTAACAAGTTAGCAGCTGTTCGAAACGTCAAGTCAAAATTATTTTGTTAATTGTGTGAAAATTAATTTTTTTAATTTACCGATTTCACAGTCAGATTGATCTAATCCATGATGTAAGTAGTCAAAGTAAAGTTAATTTCTTTTTAGTTAGGAGTTTGGAGTAATAATGACATACCATCTGATTGAAGGAAATTATACATCCTGCATATACCAAAGATATATACAAAATGTAGCTATACGCCCATACGTGAAATAACTGTGACAATTAGCTTGTACTTACACGAATGTTTTGTACCTTTTGGCTTTTGAGTAATCTCATACTCTAAATAAATGAAGAAAGAAACATCGACGATGAACAATTAGTGTCTTAGCGTGGTAGTACAGATGGGGGGGGGGGGGGGGGGGGACACTCTTTGTATTACTCTATTTATTAGAAGGATTTCCCCTTTTGTGTTTTGTATTGTTTGTTTGTTTGTTTGTTTGTTTGTTTGTTTTTTTTGGGGGGGGGGGTGACCTGGTTCCCCCCCCCCCCTTCACCTCCTAGTAGCTATGCCACTATAACTATAAGCAATACTTATTCTATAAATCATTTTCCCTTTTTTGACAGGGTAATACTCTAGTCCTGATCAAGGTGATCAGAGTGTTCATGAAGTTAAAGGCAAACATGGATAAATCGGAGATGGAACGCTTGAGGTGAGATTTTGAAATATTCTTTCAAGAATAGGTTCAAAGTTGACTTTACTTAGTTACACATTATCCACGTGCTACTTACTTACTTAAATAATTGATTATTTTAATAATCAATATTTACTAATTTATGTTTATGTATATATAAGTATTAACTTACGTTTTTAGTTACTATAAGTCAAATGTTACAATCAGCGGCACTTTTGTACGGATCTCCCCTTTATTGTTAATCTAAGGGGGGACTTTTTATTTGTGTATTTTTAGAATTTCTGTTTTCCATAGCACATCTACTGGTTTCCATTTTCATCCAATATCGTGTTTTAACTTATTTATTTAGAGCTGGTATAAGGGCCGTTCTACTGCTTATGCCGCTTCTTGGTTTTACCTGGGTGTTTGGCTTGGTTGCCGCCTACGACCCATCGCTGTTCTTCACTTACATGTTTGTTATATTCAACTCGCTACAGGCAAGTATACATTAATTTGCTATTGTCGATTTGATGTCATTATTTTAAACTATTTAATAACATTTTGATATTATATAATTTTGTTTGTGTCCCATTTTGGTTTCACCTCGGTATTTGGCGTACTACGACCCATCGCTGTTTTTCACTTACACGATTGTTATATTCAACTCGCTATATACAAGTACATTAATTTACTATTGTTGATTTGATTATTGTTTATTATCATTATAAGTAAATGGCTTAATAAACATTTGAGGTCAACTTCGAATATAATTTACACAAATAATGACCAAAAAAAGTTCATAAAAAGTGATTTACAAACACAAAAAGTGCGCCATCCAATAGCTCCCCACTGTTATTATAACCCCCCCAATATTATAATTATGTTGACTTTGTGCGATTAATTGACACATTCATGTAAATTTTGCATTTCTATCAATACTGTTTCAGGGAGTATTCATTTTCCTCATCCACTGCTTGATGAATGAAGAGGTAAGTGATTAGTACACACCTACACGGAAAATTACCAATAAACATATATTTTGAGATTCTATGAGGCTTTCTAAGGCGACAATTGCTCAGTTTTTTAAATTTATTTTACCTACTCAACCTCCTTTTCAACCTACACAACCCGTTTTATTCATAATTAAGTCCTCTGACAACTATTTTATGTGAAAAGAAAGCCGTCCAGAATATAAGTACTATCTTGAATGCCGTGTTTGTAGATATGCGCATGAATCAGTTATGTTGATGATAGCAAAGGTTTTCTTCAATACATTTATCATTAAATGGATTCAAATTTGTCTGTTTTGTAGGTTTGTCAATATGTGTATGACGTTCTCTTGACGATGATCAAAACATCACACCATAATCGAAAGGTTTAAAGCGATCATGATCGGGTACTTTGTATGGTCACCATTGTTCCAATAAGAATATTCAACACGGGGGCGTTTCACAAAGATTCTAAGTTGAACATAACTCTAAGTTTGACCTAACACTTATGGAAAGCCTTTGTATCCTTGGAATAAAACATATTCAAAAGCCCCCAAAATACAAGTATTTGAAACTTCCAACAAACATGTATATCAATAAATCCAAGGCTCCTTGATGGTAACAAATATTACAGATTTCAATCAAAATGTATGCCTTTTAAAAGAACTGTTCCCACAAATTTACAAAGAATTTAACGGCTTTCCATAATAGTTAGGTCCAACTTAGATTTAAGTTCAACTTTGAATTAAGTTCAAGTTCAACTTTGAATCTTTGTGAAACACCCTCATGGTGTCTTCAAGTTGTCCTTTGCCATGGAAACCTTCAAAGATTTTTTTATTTTTTATTAATTATGGTACTCTATATTTTGTTTTGTGTACATAACGAATTTTTATATTGATCGTAGGTGAAGAAAGCCTTCCGGAACAAGTACAATCGGGGAAGCCGTCGCAGGTCGACCCACATTACGACCACGGAGACATCGGTGACGATGCGGACTACGATGAAGGCTTTCTCCGAAAAGTCTCAGACGCAGACGTCTCAGGGAAAGAAATCTGGGAAGAAGATGAGCCTGACGGAAGGGGTAAGAAAATATTAATTTATTATAATTTTTAAATCACGTTTTGACTTAAAATGTGAATATTTAATTATTGTATCAGTATAATGTAGTCGGACTATATAGACTAGCAACGAAATAAATTCTCTGAAAAAGTCTCAGCGAAAAATGAGCCTGACTGAAGGGGTGAAAAACATTTGTATTTACCCTTTCATGATGCGTTGAATAAGATTGCAAATTTTGTGTGAGGATTATTTCGGGAATCTTCAAGAAATCTTCCAGATAACCTGAAATATCTCAAGCCAAACGTCTCAGAGAAAGCAATGTGGCAAGCAGTTGAGTCTAACCTGAGGGTATATATATATTTTTGTTGATATAATTTGAAAGTTATTTTAAAAAATACAAATACCCCCTTGTAGGGCAATGTTAAATATGTTACATTTAAATGATGAAATTATTATCATTCGTTGGATACATGTAATTTGTAAAAAAATCTCTTTGAAAAGTGTAGACCATTTTATCATTTTTATAGTAAATTAGTATTGTACAAAATCATGAAAAAGTACCAAAAACGTAATTACTGAAGCTCTATTTTGTATTATTTGATTTATTGATATATAAATGTATTTATATATTAATTAATTTATTTATGTATTCATCTATTTACCTATACTTTACTCCTAGATAACTCTAAAGTTTCAGGGGAAGACCAAAGTACAGCCAATCGCAGGTGAGCTTATGATGTTATTCATTTCATTTTCCTGCCAATTAATGTTTTTTTCCTCCCCCTCTTTCTTACCCCCTAAAATTTCGTTGATTTCTTAAATTTTCGCTTTATCTGGGCTAAGAAATGCTCCATTGCAGAAAGAGATGCAATCGATTGTAAAGTTGCGATAAATGATAAGTCAGATTATGTGACTAAATGCACACATTTTCTGACTTACAATTAATTGCAACTTACAATCGATTGTTTCTCTTTCTGCAACGGGGTCCATATCTGACCTGTCACCACAAAATATGCTGCAAAATTTTAAAATTGTATTATAATAATATTGTATATATTGTAATATTGTATGATGATATTGTATTAATATTGTATTATTTGTATGATAATATTGTGAAAGGACTGGCCTCAACTAGCCTGCTTGACTATTGCTGGTTCTTTTTTTTACCAAATATAATGTTCTATTACTTTTGACTATTTTGTGATTTATATATTTTTGTCAACGATGTTGTTGTTTGGTAAATAAATTTCAAATTTCAAATTTCATAGCGTAATAAAATTCAATATTTACATTTCCTGATTTTCGCACAACTGGATTCCCCTAAATCTCAGCTTTCCGGTGATAACAACCATACAAATAGTATAATTGTTCAGCTTTACCTTTTGCATATGCATTCTCCTTCCTTTTCTTTCTTCGTAAGAATATAAGTTAGTTATACAGTACGTTATATATATTTGTTGCATTTATTATTGTTTACTTTAAATATTTGTTATAATAGAAACCTTCGCATTATAACTGCATCGTATCAATTTGTATAATTTGAAAAATGCAGAAATAAAACCAACCTTTAAAAAAAAATAAGAGTTTCATGACAACTGGTCATAAGTATGAAGCAATTGGAGTAAGAGGGGCTCCAGCACCTCCTTGGTTAGAAATGTGAAAATATATCACAATAAAACAATCACATTTTAGAGCACTGATTACTCTTTTTCAGGATAAGTCAGCTCATATTCAGGCAAATACATTTAGTTTTGGGGCAAGTAGTATTGGCTCATTTTCATTATGAATCAGCCATGGTTAGAAAACCTTGGCTGCATCTCTCGGATGGTGATGGTAAAGGGTGGTCACAGACGTAAGTAACTTAATTGATTTTACATTGCAGTAAAACAAAAACAAACAAAACATTACCAAACTAATCAACCCTTGGCGTTGCATTAATAATTGTATCTCGTTTTCCTTATTTACAGATTGCAGTACACAAATAACAACAATGTGATGAACTCACCAACTAGATGAAGAACTCCCTAGAACCACCAGATTCAAAGAAGCATCAAAATCACATGGGAATATGTATTAGATTAGTAAAGAGTTCTGAAGCTGGTATGAATTCTACAACAGTGAATGCAAATTTCTGAGTTATTTGTACCCTTAAAAAGAGTAGTTTTGGTTCTGGCATGTTTTTTCTTGAAGAAAACTAAAACATATCCATGTTTGGTTTATGTAATTATCAAACTAACTTTTTGGGAAGTTGTACATGAGTCTTTATAAGATTTGAATTGTTGAAAATATTGTATAATTAATTCGCTGTAGATTAATTGAGTATTCAATATTTATTATTTAACTTATTTTTTTAGTAGATTGGATATTGCAAAATTTGGTGTTTTAAAGACATTCATTTCCCCAACCTTTGTAAATACATATAATTTATATTCTAGTTGTATACCCAGAGTTGGTTAGGCCTATATGTAATCTTAAAGAAATGAAAAAAAGGATGCATGTACTAAACTATGGTGTTTGTTATGTCATTACAGTAATATTTCATGTATCACTTGATTACATACTGAGAAACAAATATCCATAACTATGAATTACTATAATTTATATTGTTATCTAAAAACTTCAATAGCCAATAATTCCCATTAACATTTTTTCAAAAGAGTGACTCTTTTAGCAAACAAAATGTTAGTGTTTGCTCTTGTACATTACAATGTCTTTCAAGTTGATATTCACACAGTATATATATTTGTTGTTATGAACAAGATGTATATTTTTCTATTTCTATAAATATGTAACTAGAGTTATATTCATTGTCATGTTCTGGTGAAATAAGGATTGGTGTCCAAGTTATATAAAGATTAGTACAGTCAAACTTGTCTTAGTGGCCACTTGTCTATAGCAGCCAACCTGCCTATAGCAGCCAACCTGCCTATAGCAGCCAACCTGCCTATAGTGGCCACCAAAAGTGTTCCCTTGCAGAGGGGGTCAATGTTATGGAACCGGTCTATAGAGGTCACCTGGCTACAGGGGCCTCTTTTATTGGTTATTCCCTTGGTTGATCACTATACACAGGTTTGACTGTATTCATGAGTGTATGTGTGATTAAAAGATTTCTTAGCAAACACTTATTCATTCATAATATCAATGTTCCTACATTTGTTGCTAATAGTTAAAATTGGGAATTCCCAGTTAAATTTAATCCATTTAAGAGGATTTGGGCCGTATTCAAATCACGATTAAAGGCTTCATCCATATGAGGCAATAGTGCTATAATTCACAAAGGTGGTTTAAAATTTTAAAAATCTGCTTCATATAATATAATTTCGACCACGATTTAAACCTAAGCCGTTGTCTTAAAGGTGCACCTGTAAAGTGTCAGATATGGCCCAAAATGATATTTGAGACTTCAATCCTATACCAAAATCATTGTAAGATATGTCTGAATGATGTGTGAAAGTTTCATTGAAAAAGAACACTGCTTTCCTGGTTAAAAAAGCAAAAATTTGCATCAGCTTTTACAACTAATTACAGTATGATGCTTATGACATTTCTGTAGACACTTTTGAGCTGAATGATTTTCAATGATAGATATCTTCATACTAAAGGGGCATTTGAAAAGACCTAACCTTTTTTTAAAACTGTTTTATTACGGCATAAGCTAAACAACAGGGTAGAAGAGAAATGTGGAAGCTCAAAGTAATTTTTGTGGAGTTAGCCACTTCACAGGTGCACCTTTAACCAAGGTCATGTTAGACCCTTGTTAAAGGACCTAAAGAATACAACGTACTTTGACACTTATTCCATAGCTGATGACTTGAAACATAGGTCTGCCGAAGAAAAAGAAATCCATGAAAATAAACACAGTAGTGATTTAAGACTAGTTTTCTGATGCCAAATCTCACTTAGCAGCCAGTTTACGCCCCACCCACATTTAGGGTCCGGAATCGGCAGCGTGATCGACATGTGATTGACAATTTATTGGCTTACGTCATGACGCGTCATCTACAGAATTTAGTTCATTAGTCCGTTCTTTAGATGACGTCACATTTTGGCGATTTAAAAGGGGCGTTCCCAGGACAATTAGATATTTACTAATTACCCCAAAATTGATTGATTTCATGAGAAATGACTGCCAAATTCTTTTTCTTCGATAAAGAATACATATAGAGAGCCGAATTGTGAAAATTAGGCCATCTAGATGCTGTAGTTCCTTTAATGATGTAAACCAGATTAAAACAGTGGTTTTAAATTGAAAACATGACTACATTGTACATGCAAATAAACCAGTTTTAATTGCCCATTTTAAAAATTGAAACCATGTTTGTCAATTCCAGCCTATGATTTGTGCAACCCCAATTTAAGATATCGGCTCGTGGTCCAATTAGAGGATATTTGTTCTCATAGACTTCCTTCAATAATGTGTTTTCTTTAAGAACAGACACATGTAATCACCATTATTTGTTTATGATAAGAGCTAGATATATATCTGTAAACCAGTTTCAGTGTGTGATGTAGACTTTGTGCAATATAATAAAGAAAACATGGTTAAGTGGTATAAATATAAAATGTGTGGTGTTATTTTCATTCCTGCCTATTGGGTGAAGCAGAATCAACCATTCCCAACGACAAGGCCATCATGAAATATAATTTTATAGTTTTCATTTAAAAAACGTTTTAACTTTTAAGGCAAATGAACACAGAGTGACTTGACCTGACCCGACTGGTTTTCAGTTAGATCGGGTCAGTGTGCATTGCCTTACGATTCCGATTTTGCCAGTCATGAGCCAGTAGTCCAGTAGTAAGTCGGGCCAATTTAAACATGTTGAATTGGCTCAGACTAATCGAGCCCGACTGAAAACCAGTCGGATCGGGTCAAGTCGGCTCTGTGTGTGTTGGGCTGTACAGTCATGCCATGCAATCATGCAAGCCCCACAAACCCGTTCAGGACTGACTAATTGTGCTACAACATGTATTCTCCATAGACCCCAGCCCGAGTATTTTCGGGGCTTTGAGGCAGTGAGTAGTGCATTTCTGAGGGATGTTTTACAAAGATTTTCAGCTGAACTTGAATTTGTAAGTTAGACTTTAAAAGTATAGAAGGCCATAGTTGCTAAGTAAATGGAATTAAAACGTTTTAAATACACTACATCATAAAATTTGGTTACAAATCATAAATATTTTCTATTACCAAGGAGATTTATTTATGTTCTATGTTAAACTATCTTTAAGTCTCCAAGTAGTGCTCTTGAATGTTTCAATCAATAAGTACAAATGGCCTACCATAATAAGAATTTAAGTTTAACTTTGCGAAACAACCCCTTGGAATAAATAGATGTGTTGTGTGCTTACATTGAGCATTGATGCACTACGGGTGCGTCGTTTGGAGCACACCTCCACATCGATAGTGAAAGGGTACGTCGTTTGATGCACACCTCCACGTCGATAGTGAAAGGGTGCGTTGTTTGAAGCACACCTCCAGGTCGATAGTGAAACTCTGCATGATACAATTACTAAATGAACCGCTACTCACAATTTATGGCAAAAGAAAAGAAGAGTCATAAGAGAGGATTCGAACCCATTATAACAAGTGTTGAAGTCCACAGCGTGACCAGTAGGCCACGTAAACCGATAATGGTCAGTATGGTCTCATTGTAATTATAACCCTCAAACTCTTCCAAACCCTAATCCTAGTGACGTCACGATATGAATATTCATTATCGGCCTGGAGCTGATGTAGATGTCGACGTGGAGGTGTACTCCAAACGACGTATCCTCACACTACTACATAAGACACTGAACACTGCATGTTCCATAGATGTTGGTTCCTTTATTACTTTCATTTAATGCTTGCATAACAATTATGCTGGCACAATATGTTGTGCCTAATTTATATATAACTTTACAACAACAAATTTCAACAATCCAAACCTTTGAGTATATATAACACTTCTGCCCCGCCACTTAATTCCTTTCACAACTTTAAGAACAAGTGTTTTCTCCATTACATATATGTATGTTCTTGTCTGTAATGCTACCAAGGTTTTTTCTCACTGTACATACAGTTTTGTAAAATATAGTTGAATTCATTTCATCAGAAACAAAATTTGTATGGATCATATACCGTACTTGGTGAAACTGCTACCTATTTAACACATGCCTTCCTACAATGGTTTACAACTGTTAACTGTCGGCTTTTAGAGGGAAAAAACCTATTCACGTGTCATGCAACTTAGTGCTGCTTATGACAGATTTTATGACAGAATTATGATTAGAAACTTCCATGCATTTTAATTGTTCAATTACATCCTGAAATGATGCAAGTGCAGGAGGAATAGGCCCATCAAATAGTGTTCTTGCTGTTCAAACTATTCTGGTACCCTAATTCAATAAATAAATAACCCTTTCAGAGAACCAGAATGTGATAAAACTTTGTAACATTGGGATAAGAATACATGGCGCATCTCCTTTTCCACAGTAAAGATCAATATTATTGAGTAATCCATTACACTTAATTGATTGCAGATTCAACCCTTTTCCCTTCAAAATTGAACACCAGCCATTGCGGAATTGGAATAACAATGAAAATGTCATTGATACAATTTTTTTTTATAGAGCACACTTCCACATATATTTGGATGAAAGAATTTCCCAAACATACTTGTTTAAACAAACTTGGAAGATTTTACTTTCATTTCAATACATTTGTGTTTCTCAAGCGACTGCGATTCTTTCAAAAAGGAAATGTTAGAAAGTGAGTCTTGTTTATAATGCAAACTTTTAAAAGACGCTAATCCATTTCAAACAAACTCCAAGTAAACATAAAAATGTATGTGAAAGCAATACAATATCAACTCGTTAACTAATATTAAGGTAAAAACTCTTCTCTCTCTCTTTCTCCCTACTTCACATTGGTTGAATAAGACAAGAATCTGTATAAAATGTATCATTTTGTTGTACTTCGGGCTCTCATAGTGGCAGTTGGAAGTTGACGTCGACGTGAGCGTCCTTTGCGAGTCCAACGATGGTGGATAGCCTCACGATCTAAAGGAAATGAAACAAATAAGATACACATTAGTAGCGGTCAAACTGGCCCTAAGGTTCTGTTTGTTTTGCTTCCTGTAAAATAAGTTCTCACATACCAATTTGGCGAGTCCGAACACAAATTATCTGAAAACTTATCAGCCTTTATAATGTATCATATGTGACCATACACAACAGAACTACCAATAAGTCAATAAAAAAGTGATTTTGCTGATTTTCACATATGACATCAAAGTTGAAGTCATTACCTTCAAAATGTCATATTATTTGTCATATTCGAACTATGCAAACCCTCTCAAAATGAGTGCCAAAGATTTGGAACATGGCTGAAGCAATTTTAAAACTAGAAATATCACTGAATGTGATTAATGACCCCCGCAGTATCGACCGACCGCCCGACCGACCACAAGCTGATTCCTATATACCCCCTTTCAAACTTCGTTTGAGTGGGGGTATAATTAGGAAATACATAATTCTGGTGCTCAAAATTTCACAGAAGGTAGATTAAGATACCCTAATTCAGGAAACACCCACATCTTGAATCTCACATAAAAAATTTAAAAAAATTATTTTTTTAAATATAATTTTTTAAAAACCTAATACCAGAG
The DNA here is from genome assembly GCA_037951105.1 of Echinarachnius parma. Lineage (NCBI taxonomy): Eukaryota > Metazoa > Echinodermata > Echinoidea > Clypeasteroida > Echinarachniidae > Echinarachnius > Echinarachnius parma. The sequence continues at coordinate 252,526 of JBAMJV010003590.1, read as the reverse complement.
AAACTACTACTGCGATTTAACAGTCGTCTTGTGGTGCAAGGTCACATATTTGGGTTTACAATTCAATGAGAACAGGACGTACATATTGGGTGGAATTCACAAAGGAGGTTTGTAGGAGGTTTGTACAAACCATGGTTTGACCATGGTTTACATCTATGGAATGCCATTTGTAAACTGATGGAGAAAGAATGTAAACTCCTTGTTAACTCCTTGTTAACAATGTTGATTTACAATTTACTTGTATACGAGCAGCATTCCATAGATGTAGACCATGGTAAAACCATGGTTTGTACAAACCTCCTTTGTGAATTCCACCCATACAGTCAGATGCTTGCGCCCACTTTGTTGTAGAGGCATACATATGTTACCAAAATCCTGTCATCGCTATTTCACTCATTTAGATATTGTTTTTAGTTAAATACATTGCAAAATATGAATCTCTTGAGATAAGTACATTTCTAAGCTTAACATGTTGCAAAGCAAACTGAATATTGGTCTAGTTTTCCAAATAGGAGTAAGGATTGTTACCATTTTGGCTGCTTCGTCGAGGTCATCACATGCCAATATCCTGAGGTCGCTAGAAGCGATGATGGCCTTCGCTTCATCAACTTGTGTTCCTGTAGAGTAACATAGAAACAAAACTCAATGACCCAATGCAGTGTAAACTTCTTTGAAAAAAGCTCTGATATAATAAATTTCAATTTCAATTTCAATTTCTTCATGTTTCCAACAAACATTACAAATCAATTATAATCATTTACACAAATTAATGTATAGAAATTGGAAAGAGTGGTCCACTAAAAAGCAGTGCTTGTACAATTGTGGACCCCTCAATAATAATAAAACCCTCTTATAATGAGGTAGTCAAAACTTTTACCCTGATATAACCAGGAAATGTTCATGGTTCAAGTTCCTCCTTATAAGAGGGTTCCACTGTTCATGGATTCCCAGTAACAATGTTATTTACTAATAAGTTTTAAATCATATATGAAAGGTAACATTTAGTTGTCCATTCCACCTAAAAGTTCTGAAAAATAAGTTTCCAGAAAAAAATTGGAAAACGCATCACTGTACTTCAGCATGTGTTTGTGGATATGCAGACGAAGACTAACTTTTGTCTAGGACGAACACATCTTTCGTGATTCCATTGTCTCTAAATGTACGCTTGAATAGAATTGGCGCACTCACAGTTGTTTGGCGCATACGGAACCATCAGGCCATGTTGGTTCCGTAAGTGGTGGTAATTAATTGTGTTTTTGATGAATTACACAACCCTTTGCAAAGTTTTGGACATGTTTTAATATCACACAACGATACCAAAACATAGAAGTTAATTCGTGCTCATAGAGAGAAATTGTTTCATTATGCATTATCGCATGCCCCTATAAAAAATGATACATACTATAATACAAATTTAAAACCCCTGCATCATATACGGGGATTGCAAAATCTAGCAGGGAACAGGTTAATGTTCATTATTATCACCTGACTAAGTAAATACAGTACATCAGCTGCCATGTAACATTTTTTGATGTTATATGGCATATGGCAATTCAGATGATAAAACAGTTGTTAACTTTGCTGTCGGGAAAATCAAGGAATGTTCCCCTCTGGATTTTAAATGCTATTTCGTGAAGAAAATAAGTCCCTCGACTACGTCTTGGGACTTATTTACTCTTCCCTCAATAGCATTTAAAATCCCTTGGGAGTGGAACATTCCGTGCTTTTCCCTCCACCACCAGTTAACCACTGTATACTGGTGTATCGCTTCATTGACCTACCCTGTAACCTGACTACGATGGGTACTTTGAGCTTCAGCTCATTGGCCGCTGCTATGATCCCCTGAGCGATGATGTCACACTTCATGATGCCCCCAAAGATATTCACGAGGATGGCTTGTATCTGAAGATAAAATGGGAATCACAAAAATAATCATTATAATCATTTGAAGCAAAAAGTTCTACTGTTCTGACAAAAATGGCAGTAGTTTTGGAGTTTTTTTGCTCCCAGTTATGAAGTCACACATCAGCGTACCCAGGATTTTGTCAAATGGTTCATGATTTTGTCAAACATTTCATGATGCCCCAAAATATATTCACGAGAATCTGGAGATAGAATAGGAATTAACAAACATAAATGTATAATAATTATGGATGATATATTCTAGGCTAGAAAAGGAGGTTTACTCTTTACACACAAAATGGGTTATGGTTTCAAGTTTTTTTTAGTTTTGTTTATACAGCGCTTATTAACTGTTAAAATAAGTGCTAACATCATTATCACCATCATCATCATCATCATCATCATCATCATCATCATCATCATCATCATCCTCCTCATCCTCATCATCGTCATCATTATCATCACAATCATCATCAGCACTAGCAGCATCATCTTCATCACCATCAGCATCATCATCATGACCACCAGCATCAGCAGCATCATCATCATCATCATCATCACCATCACCATCACCATCACCATCACCATCATCATCTTCATCATCACCCCTATAATTATTATTCTTATTACTGCTATTATCATATATCAAGAGGAATGGGTATGGGGGTTCCGTTTGGAAGAAGACCGACAGACACTCAACAGGTTGATTGACCTACCTTACTGTCCGAGGTGATAAGTTTGAAGGCCTGTTTGACCTGGTCAGCCGTCGCACCACCCCCAACGTCCAGGAAGTTTGCAGGTTGCCCGCCGTGAAGCTTGATGATATCCATGGTGGACATGGCAAGCCCAGCTCCATTCACTGACAAAGGAATACGCAAAAAAATGGACAATAAATCAAAATATCATGACACCTGTGAGAGTGTTTAGACTTGGTCAGTTGTTGCACCATCAGTTTGCTGGTTGTCCAACGTGCATCTTGATGATATCCATGGTGGACATGGCAAGCTCAGCTCCGTTCACTGACAGAATTAAAACAAATATAATAATTATATTGATATTTAACTAAACAAAAAGTTTGATTTAATTGACCTGTCTGGTCATTGTTTTTTTTTTTAGGAATCTTCACAACATTTTATGACAATATCTCCAGTGTTACCTTTACAAAATAGCAGATTTCCTTTCAAAAAAGTTCCAGCAGCCCTCAAAACAAAATTTCAGAGTTCCTATAGACAAAGTTTCAGCGATCTTTTTAACAGAATAGCAGGTTGCCTTTTGAATAAAGGAACACAATGTTCATACAAGATACAAGGTACCCCGAGAAAGTAATTGTGTTGCTTATACCCAAATATACTTACCGAGACATCCGATATCTCCATCGAGGCCGATGTAGTTGAGGTCGTGTTCAGCAGCCATCACTTCCCGAGCGTCTTCCTGGGACCAGTCCCTCAAGTCGTGGATCTTCTTCTGTCTGAACGCAGCGTTGTCGTCAAAGTTGATCTTGGAGTCCATGCACAGCACTGAAATTTGGAAGGATTTTAATAGTATCAATAAATATTTGCTATATTCGAGTAAGAGACAGAGAGAGAGCGTTGTCAAAGTTTACATTGCAAGGCAATGTGTCAGTTCAAGTCATTATAATTCATTTTGTTAATGTTACTATATTATTTGAAACTCAAACATGCAAGTCATGGATCTTTTCCTGTCTTAACGCAGCATTGTCGTCAAAGTTGATCGTGGAGTCCATGAAGAGCACTGTGTCGGAGAAACACATTATTACTCATTCTATATATAATCTAATTTTATTATTGTTTTTAAAATTATTTTGAACTCAAACACGCAAGTCATGGATCTTTTTTCTGTCTGAAAGCAGCGCTGTCATCAAAGTTGATTGTGGAGTCCGTGCACAGCACTGCCACTTAGAGTGATTTATAATAAACAAATGTTTGACATACTAGAACGATGGAAATAATCAATGTTTTTGAGACCACTAACATCTGCTTTGACTGGACACAGGAAGCTGCCAGTTTTCCAACGGTACCACATGAACGTCATCTAGGCATACACTAACAAAAGCGGGATAGGTATTACCACTATTGTTGAGCTGAGATGAAGTTTCATGCAGTGCAGTTGGAAAACATGGTAGCTTCCAGTGGTCTGTCAAAACAGATCAGCGAAAAAAATACACGGGGGCGGTGGGCAAATTCGCCCCCAGATTTGGATTTTGGGGACTTTTTCTTTTGATTTTCTGTTCGGATCGTGATCAAATGCTTATGATGATCACTTACAGCATTAGAGCTTAATATTTTTTCGCTGAAACAGATGTTAGTGGGTCTTGAAACCATTGATTATTTCCATTATTAGTGATACCCAAGAGGTAATATACGACTAGAAGTAACAGGAATTATGTGCTTATCAGTAAGATTGAGCAAAAATGCCAGGGTTTGGTTCCCCTGTAAAGGTGCCAAATAAATGTCTTGTGTTCTCAGATAGCAAATGTGATTTTTTGATTTTTACTTGTCTACAATCAACACACACATAGTTTGAACTATGATAAACACAAGAAGTGTAGATGAATAATTACCGTTTCCATCGCTGTCTTCAACGAGGGGGTTGATCTCAATCATGGTGGCATCGTATTTGATGAAGATACTCTCGTACAGCTTCATGAACGTGTCTGCAGCCTAGAAAGAAATAAGGGACATGGAAAACAACACAGTCTTGTCAAATATGTTTTAATAGCAACTAAAACCTGCAAAAAATATGTGCGCGATTTTTAGGGCCTATTTTGAAAGAGTGATAATGCATGTGCCTTATACAATGTGTACATGTACTAAGTGTACAGAACATGTGTGGTGGCCGTGGTGGCCTGGTTGGCGGGTATATAAACTCTGGTTTTGAGCAAATGCAGGGCGCATGCAGTACGTAGTTATTTTCTAGTATTGGAGCACGCATTGCACGTCCACAGATCAGTATTCTTGCATGTAAAATGTGTTTGTGAATGATGTTTATAGAACTCTTGCAAAGAAAAAAAATAAATGGACGCTTGCTCAGATTTTAAGAACTTGCAAGTGTCTTTTTGTGTTGGCCAGCAAGAGAAATTTAATCACGCAAAAATAATAGCGTTTAAAGTACCGTATTTGTCGGTGTATTAACCGCTCCGGTGTATTAACCGCACCCCCTAAAAAAAAAAAAAAAAAAAAAAAAAAAAAAAAAAGTGAGGTTAAAAAAGTGAGGTTAAACCGCACCCCCTTTTTTTTTTTTTTTTTTTTGGAAAAAAGGTGCGGTTAATACACCAGCAAATACGGTATCTGTATACTGTATAGTAACCAAACTCGTCAATAAAGATCACACAGACTGTTGTTTTTGTAAGTGAATATTTATGGTTCTTTACTAATACGTTTGTAGCATGATTTGATCGACTGGTTTTAATCCACACAATTTTTTATGGGTGCTTGTAATTATTACTACTATTTCATTATATCAATCGAGAATATTATTATTATAATTATATCACGTCTGGTCATGAGTATTCTAAATATGTACTTTTATCGTTTTGTTACATATTTTGTGTCTTCTCTTGTATTACATAAATTAAAAGTGCTTTAGACATGACTTTCAATCATTTTAGGCTCTAAATAAATTTAAAACATTACTATCGTTTTTTATGTATGCATGTATTCAATTAGTATAAAAATCTGAAATGTATTTTTTGCCTTCAAGAGGATGAATTTTCAAGAGCTGGTAAACAAGCATCCTTTGTACCTGAGAAAGAGCTTTGTCCGGGAAGCCCATGAGCCGTGCCACCTTCTCTGCTTGCTCCCTCTGAATACCTGCAGATGGATTAGATAAGCAAAGCAGGAGTTACTATTAACAGTGATCATAATACGTGTGGTTTGCGGTAGCACCATGTGAGATGGGTGGATTGGCGAGTCCTAAAAAGGACTATGGTGCAACCGCAAACCACACATATTATATACACCACCATGGAAACCGATACTTACAAGCAACATTTAACAGTGATCATGATTAAACATTCTTGTCAATCATAATTGTGAATGTTTAATAGACATATGGACAAGTCTTGAAACTTCGCGTATCATATTGGCGATACGCGCAAATTAGAACAGGTACACAGCGACGGAAATATCTGATGCCAAATGAAAGAGCATACTTTACTTACTAATCAACCAACAAATTAGCAAACAAAGATCAATATTTCTTGAGAAAAAAATTACTTTTTGTGTGTTTTTTCGTGTATCACAACTATGGTGTTGAAACAAAATTATGGACAAGGGGAAAATCATCAAACTAAATCAAAATCCTTCTAGTAGAACAGACGTGTTGTTATCGAAATGCTGCGCACAATGCTCCTTTATTCGACCTTCCTTTCAAATTTACTTTCGGATCGCGCAATCTCCGTAGAAAGCTTGACAACACTGCGCGTGCCAGGATGCTAATACGCGAACAATTTTGCATCTTCACACACCCATTGAAATGCGCGTTAAAGTTTGCTACACGGGATTGTGTGGTCAATGGCAGGGTATGGTTCGTGAAGTTTCAAGACTACCGTACTCGGTGAAGAATTTCTTGTTGATATGACATGGTTACGGAATCGGGCCAATATCACATGAATTGTGAGTTTAAATCGAAAATGTTTTTGATCCATCGAATCCTCAGAATAGAGGGAGTATTTTAATGCTTGTTTCATTGATATTACAGTAATTTTGTTGATCCTACGACACTTTGAAAAAGTTCGAAATTTTTGTGCGCGAAATTACAATACACCTTCATACTTGTTTACTCATAATTGTGAAGGTTTAGTCATACTTGTTTACCGACAGTTGTGAACGATTTTTCACAATTATGAATGATTAACCAATTTTTAAATTGAGTATAGCATTCACATTGTCCACAGACCACAAAGAAATAATATTGTCCATCACTTGCATGATTTGACCTGTCTAAAGGCTCTTTGCGGTAATCATTTGAAACACCCAATTTAGACATTTTACCAGATTCTGTCAAACTTCTTTTAACCTGTTCAAGACCATTTTGTTTTGCTATATTATACCATGCATTCTTTACAAATTTTTGCCAGAGTATTTACGGAACTGTTCTTGAATGGGTCAACTTTGAAGGACACTTACCGTTAACGATGTCTATGGGTTCCTTGATGATAGCGTCAGGATTCTCTGCAGCCACGTCCTCAATGTTCACACCTCCCTGTGCACTGGCAACCATTACTGGCCCCTATTAACAGAGATATTTAATAAATAAATAATAATAATGGTGGCTACTTATATAGCGCACGTTCCGTCTTTCGACGCTCAAGGCGCATCACTATTATTACACCGGTCATCGGATACGTACTGCACTTGATCCAGCACACAAAGTGCACATTTTTCACTCCCTGGGGAGCATTCCAGCCAGGCAACCTTGTAGGTGTACACAGTGCTAAGTAACTTCATAGAAAAAAAAGATTAACAGCTAAATCAGGGATTTGCATTTTTTCAGTTACCCCAACTCCTGCAATGACATGGAACTGTTGCTTATTCATATCAAAAACTGGCTACTATTGAAGACAATGCAATCAGCATATCAGATTCTAAATAATTGAGGTAACATGTTTTACGACGATTCATGACATCGAGACAGGTTAGTCAGAATATTTTCCCAAATTCCTATTTTGGAGGTCTCATTATACTAGGTCAATCTTTCAGTATATTTCATAGATAGTAGTTACACCTTATGATAGACTATTTCACTAGACTAGAGAAATCAAGAAAATGGGATATTAAAATGGTATATTAAGAGGAGAAATCGCAAGCAGTGATTAGAAGGTCAGCCCATACCTATCGAGAGCTGAAAAAGCAGCAATACTCCACATGCATAGTGAAAAGAATATGTGACCGGCTATAGCAAAACCCGGCACTTGTCAGTAAAAAATCAAAATGTAGATTTTCACACCATTAGAAAGGCCTCATTACAAGCTTTATTCTAACTAAAAATATATGATTGTTCAATTTTACAATCATAGGTCTTTTACACACATCGTGTGAACTTAAAATGCCCATTTCTTCAAAACATGAATTACCGACAAGTGCAGGGTTTTGCTATAGCGGGTCACGTATAATACTGACTTGGTATGGGGGGTGGGAGTAGGTAGTCGGATTCACAAAAGAAAACCACATTTAGAGTAGGTTATTTCTGAGTAGTCCAGTTTTAGCATCGAATCCTTATAAATAACTTACCATGAATTCTCTCTCCATGGTGATTGCGAAGTAGTATTCTCTCCTTACATACATCCTCTCGCATATCAACACCTGTTGGTAAAGAAAAAGAAAAAAAATCATAGCTATAAACTAGACCTGTAACAATCATTTTAATAAAATACATTTTATGTCATTGGTTTATTTTCACTCAATAAAAAAGAACTTTCACCAAAAAAAAGGTTATATGAGAAATATAACAGAGAAAAACCTAACATTGAATGTAACGATTATCTTCATTTTATTGATTAATTACATTTAATGGCAGAATTTCAATCCTTTATGAAATCATCATCATCACTATTAACATTGTTCTCCTGTCTGAGTGAAATTAACCTAATCTAGTGATCACCTGTCTACAAAGACCACAGGTCTGCTAAAGACAAATACAGTGATACCTCCTCTAGCGACCACCTGTATAAAGACCACTAATCTTGTCTCTTCAGGGAGCAGTTTGCATGTAAGCGAACCTGTCTATAAAGACCACCTGCAAATAAAAACCACCTTTTCAGTCTCCCTTGGATGGTCTTTATCTATAGACAGGTTTCACTGTATTTCTTTCTCTGCTGGCCAGTCTTCATAAACAAGATTGACAGCATTATTTTGCACAAAATTATACTTACAGAATTGCACATTCTTCCTGCGGCCCCCGTCTGTTTGGTGACAAGTTTGTTGCCGATCATTTGTGTTGCAAGGTCTTTGACCTCCTCAGGTCTGTGAAGAAAAAAAATAATTACAGAATAATGACAAATATAAATCGGTGAACATACATGTAATGCTGTAGTTTTAACTAGAAAGTTTAACCACATGTGACCTTGTTTAATAGTCTCAACCATTTCTGAATTGTAGGTCTTTGACGAATGCAAATCATTATTTTTCATATCAAAGAAGAAATTGTAATTTGTAAAATCAAGCAAGTGTTATTACTACTATTCAAACTATGTTAATACAGTTATTTATTGTGCCCTGGAAACTAGCCTAGTTATGACGTTTATAGTTATGAAGTTTGGACAGGTTCTACAATCCGCACAACGATCTTCAAACCAGCGAAAAAATTAATATTTTTATTTCGGGGGCTCCATTTTCGGGGGCTACAAATTTCCGGGGCTACTAATAAGCTATAATGCTGTAAGTGATCATTTTATAAGCATTTTATCACAATCCAAACAGAAAAATCCCACAAAAAATCCCGAAAATCCCGAAAATCCCCCCCCCCCCCCCCCCCCCGGGGTGAATTTTTGTTTTCGGGGGCGAATTCGCCCGCCGCCCCCGTGTATTTTTTTCGCTGCTTCAAACTTACGAGAAGGCAACTTTGACACCGCCCTTGAGACCGCTGGTGAACGACCCCTTTCCTCTGCCACCGGCCAGCACCTGAGCCTTGACCACTACATCATGGGTACCTGTAGTGAGCAAGTACAAGGAAAAATATTAACAATCGCTGGGCAACCGGAGATGCAGCTTTGACAGCTGAAGGACATAAGGGATCTAGTAACATTGTTGACATGTGCAAAAAGTGATGAATGGTTGATACAATGTATATTGTTGTATCTGATATGTCCACTGGGTGTTGTGTGAAAATTTCAAGTTAAATGGACGTTATATGGCAGAGTAATGAGCAAAAATACAAAGTGATATTCACTAACTCATTGCACTCACTTTGCACACGGTTTCGACGATGCATTGGATAATTTGACATCTGAACATTTCAATAGTAAATATCTTTTTAACGAAAGGGAAATTTGAAAAACCAACACCTGTCCCATGCTTTTATTGTCAATACGAATACAACAAGGTATGAGGGAACCGCTAAAATTCCAATTGGATTTTGAGGATTTGGACATTTGCTACTAGTATCAGTCAAAATATAAACTAACCACTTTACTGCAGTAATCTGCAGTAATCCGTATTGATGTGTACAAATCAATAGGGATTACTGCACACAAACGTTAGGGGGGTTAGTTTATTTTGACCAATACTGTAAGTCCCTTTAAGAACCAGGGGGGGGTGTTGCATAAAGAGTTGCAATTAATCGCAAAGTTGTGAATGATCAAGAGTCAGCAAATACATGCATCTGAACCAATCAAATTTGGCGCATTTTCTGACTAGCGATTAAATCGGAACTCTTTGTACAACACTGACCATGATAGGTATTACAAATATTCCTCAATAGTAGGAAGAGAACAAAAATAATTGCATACCAGCACTCATTCAAACTCTCAGCAATCTCAAAGGCACTCTGGGGTGTCTTAGCTACCTCTGCTTGGGGGATGGGCACTCCAGCTTCCTCCAAAAGCTGGTGGCCCATGTGAATTGACATGTTAGTCACTAAATGTTGTAACAGTTGTATGGATCGAACTGCTAGTCACTAAATACCTGCATATAGGATTGACATGGATCAAAATGCTAGTCACTGATACTCACTCAAACCCTTGGCAATCTCGAAGGCCCGCTGGGGTGTTTTAGCTACCTCTGCTTGGGGGATGGGCACTCCAGCTTCTTCCAGAAGCTGGTAGCCCATGTATTCGTGGATCGACAGGTTCCGTCTCCCATCCTGATGTTGTGGCAGCACAGATGTCGACTCTAACAGCTAAAAGAAAGAAAGAAGAAGAAATTATATTAGTAAATGATGACATCACTCAAAGAATTTAGTCTCATTGTGCGCAACTAAAGATGAACGTGGAAGAGGTCGTCCACCAATATCTTGGACTTGTGATAAAAAGAGAGAGTCTGGAGAAGAAATGAAGTGTAAAACACACTTGGCAGGCAATAGAGGTGTATAGCATGCTCTTATGAAGACCACAACAGCACTCTACACTCTACCAGCTGAAGTTGATGATAATGATGCGACATTTCATCATATATCTGGATTTCCAATCTTCTAATTAATGCTGTAACTGACCTTGATGATCGGATCGTTTGATCGGATCGGCAAAATTTTATCGATCTTCGAAATCGGATCGATGATCGGGATCGGATGATCGGCTATTTAAAAAAAAAAAAAAAAAAAAAAAAAAAAAAAGCTTTAATTTGCATCACTTTGCAACAAAACTGGTTCGTTACTTACTGCACATTTTTGTTCTGGTCACTCGATAGTCCGCCGTAGTATTTTTTATAAACATTAAAGCCATTTGGACGACTTAAATCAATATTTTGGATGCGCCGAGGTTGCTTGCTCGCGCAGGGCTGGCGCTAGCGTGGCCAACCGGTAGAGATACGGCGGAGAAGACCGTCAGCGGATCGCGAGGCTATGCTTTCACGTCCCGCATCGCGGCGCAGCTGCATGCACGCAGGTAGCACGCGACAGGTGATCTATCTCCGTCCATGTGACCTATTTTTGTTGATGTTGTTGTTATAATTATAGTTACTTAACTTTTGCAGTTTGTTGTTTTTAGTTTGACATCGTTTTTTTATGCTGTTGCTGCATGCATTTTCAGTCAGATTTTTGCGCATCGCTTGTTTATTTTATCCTGTTTCTTGAATTGCAGCTTGATTATTAATATTACTCAGTATAAAATAATAATTAAGAATAAGATATTTTGATTTCTTTGTTGCTGTTTTTCACGACTGATTTTCTAAAAAATAACTGGAGTTTATTTAACTTTTTTGTTATTCTTTGTTCTCCTTTAGAATCAGTTTAACTCGATCAACAAGTTGGGTACATGATGTATTATAAGCTACATGCAGTAAATAATTCTGAAAAAAAACAAACAAACAATAGAAAACATAAAATTAAGGGGACATTTTTAAAATAAACAAAGTAATAGTAATACACAGGTGTACCCCCAATAATTTTCGTGCCCCCCCCCCCCCCAACCAGTCCGACCACCTTCGCCACTGGCTACATGTGTTTGTTTGTTTGTTTGTTTGATTAGTGTGTATTGCTTTGTTATTTTGCAACTAGTACATAAGTTTGTTCGCTAATTACTTGTACCAATAGCCCCAATACCGATCCCCACGTCATTCAACAATCCGAAATGTTTTAAATGTACTAAAAATAATAGCCCCCGCCCCCAAACTTTCCGTCGTCCGGCGTATAGGCCTACTCAAGAAACAAAGTACCCTCCCCCAGTCTACTGAGAAGTGAGAAGGCTGCCACCCCCTCCCCGATAGAAAACGAGTACCGGGTATTATATTTTAAAATATATAAATTATTGTTATGTACACAGAGTATAATAATAATAACAATAATATCGATTTATATAGCGCCTAATATGATTGATAAATGACGGAAATGATGAACTGATGAGGATGACAATGAATGATCATTATGAAGATGGCGATGCCAATGATTATTATGATAAAAAAGAGGATGGTAATGATCCATGATGAAGATGAGGATGATGGTGCATGTTTGACTGGTGATGATTATAATAATTACTAACATCGAGACGGACAAAGTGCAATTATATTGGAGCTAGGGGCGAAGCAAGAACATTGTAAACTGCGTCGTGGCAACTCCCCGATAAAATGTAAGTAGTATATAATTTATTATTATTTTTAATTGCGTTACGTACAATTATTGCAATATATGGGGAGGTCCTCAATACAGTGTGACAAAAAAATGAAGAAAGCGTTAGCCTAATGGCAGTGTGAACGAAATAATTACAGTTCCCCAATTTGCGTGCCCCCCCCCCCCCTGAAAAAATACAAAATCACACGGTCGCACATAAACTAAATCATAATCAGGGGCCGCAGAATGTTTTGATTTTGGGGGTGGGGGCTGACCACATTTCAATTGTTATCATAACTATCTTATCATCACCATTATTTTCAATTTGACGTTTATATTATGATGTTTTTCATCAAGTATACAATTTCACAAACCGCCATCCGTCGGAAATAATAAGTATTTATATTTTGAACATCATCATGAGTACATACAAATAAAAATCGCCCCGTCGCACATGGAAACTAAATCATAATCAGGGGCCGCATTGATATTGGGGGATGGGGGAGGGGGCTGACCACATTGTCCACATTTCAATTGTTATCATAATTATCTTATCATCACCATTATTTTCAATTTGACGTTTATATTATGATGTTCATCATCAAGTATACAATTTCACAAGCCATCATCCGTCGGAAATAATAAGTATTTATATTTTGAACATCATCATGAGTACATAAAAATAAAAATCGCCCCGTCGCACATGGAAACTAAATCATAATCAGGGGCCGCATTGATATTGGGGGATGGGGGAGGGGGCTGACCACATTGTCCACATTTCAATTGTTATCATAATTATCTTATCATCACCATTATTTTCAATTTGACGTTTATATTATGATGTTGATCATCAAGTATACAATTTCACAAGCCATCATCCATAGAAATAATAGAGTATTTATATTTTGAACATCATCATGAGTACATACAAATTAAAATTGCATGGTCGCACGGAAACTAAATCATAATCATGGGCCGCAGAATGTTTTCGGGGTGGGAGGAGGGGGCCGACCACATTTCAATTGTTATCATAATTATCTAATCATCACCATTATTTTCAATTTGACATTTATGTTATGATGTTTATCATCAAGTATACACTTTCACGAGCCATCATCCTACTAGAAATAATAAAGTATTTATATCATGAACATCATCATGAGAAAGAGTACATATGAATTATTAATCATAACAAAAACGCATAGTCGCACTATCCATTGTCGCACGTGAAACTAAATCATAATCAGCGGTCACAGAATTATGTTTTTGATATTGGGGGGGGGGGGGGGGGGGGTGGTGGAGTTGGCTGACCACATTTCAATTGCATTATCATAAGTATCATTTTAAGTCCCTCATGCTCATGTTTATCTCATCTTCCTCGTCATTACATTTATACTCAAAGCGTAAACAAATTATAATTCTTTAAATTGAAAGAAGGATCGGCCGAATGTAGTCCTCGCACGCGCAACACAAGTCAAAATTGGAGCGTCCGTCATCTTCCTAAAAAGGAAAGAAAAACAAAACATGTTATGATTATGTTTATATAGTTAAATTTTGACGCCATTAATCAATAACAACATATCAAACAATTTATATACTCTCTCGATCTCCCGGAATTTGGGGACCGGGAGATCGAGAGTTTTTATTATATCAGTTTATATTATACATGTATACTAATATAATTATGTACCAGCTTTCCCCTGAATCTTAGGCCTTGCTGGCGACTATATAGATCAACAAATCGTTTTTATGTCCTCTTCCATAATTTATCAGCATTCTCTATCAGTCGGCCGACAGTAAAAGACTGAATTTAACATGTAAAAGAGGATATGAAAACGATAATTCGTTGATCTATAATAGCTTGCGACATAGGACACGCATGCCGCCCGCATGCATGCACGGCGCCAGCGCGGCGCCGATCGTGCGCGCGCCGGGTCTGACGGCCTGGAGTTCATGTGAACATCCGTCGGGAATATCGTTCAAATGACTAGCAATTTTACGAGTCTTGTTCCGATTTTCGCCTTTCAAAACGAAGTAAACTAACAAAGAGTATCTCGAAAATAACATTTTTTTTCAAGTAAATGATATAGATTGTCCCTTTTTAAAATTTTTGCAAAGAAAATGGATGGTTTTCTCCCGGGATTTTTTTTTTTTTTCACATAAGTCATAACACATAAAAAAAACAAAAACAAAATTTCATCCGATCCGATCTCCGATCTTTTCTGCATGATCGGAAATCGGCAAAAACGGCAAAAAAGCCATGATCGGATCGGGATCGGCATGCCGATCCGATGATCGGTTACAGCGTTACTTCTAATACAATATATCTCAATTATCAGGATGCCTGCTGCGCACAACAGTGAAGTCTTTTTAAACTATGAATGATTTTGCTTTTGAAAATAGATACGGAAAAACCACTAATGCGTCAGATCTGCCGTTTAATTGGAATCAAAGCTTTCGTTGAAAACCTGTTCGAAGTCTCGCTATGACGCGGACAGAGGTCGGGCTAGTGCCTAAATCACGGATTTTACATGGGAAATGAGCTACAAATCATCATTTTCATCTAGCGGCATGTTAGATCACATATATGTGAAGGAGTAGATGGTAAGTATCGTAACATATATAATATATTTCACGAAAATATCGTGCACACAAAAGAGCAACTGTTTGGTTTTCTATAGTTGGTCGTAGAGTGCCAGCGCAGGCGCTGGCGCTCTGTAGAGACTTTAGGTCACTCTCAGACTTGGAGAAGAGTTGCCAAAAACGCCAGAAGCCCAGACTCCAGAGGCAGATTGATCGTCCACCTAATTTTTATTAAATTATTAGATACATTTAACATGCAACATGCAACATAGACGGAGGAGTTTGGCTTTCAAATACAATGTAATTTAGGCATTCTCTACTATTCTCTACCAAAGCGTCAGGTGCAAAGCGTGCCCACGACTTGGCATGCATGACTTAAAGAACCGACGCTCCATACAAATCACATAGAGCATCAGTTATTGTTGTCATGATGCCAAGTCATGGGCACCCTTTGGTAAAGAATGCTGTTGTAGGGACCGATTTACAGTGGTCCCTTTAAGGCTACCGCAGGAAGCACTCCCTCGCATATGTCTATACGGGCGCGTATTACGGACGCACCGTGCGCTTGTCATCGCGCACGGGTCAGCGGAACGGGACGGATATCGTCAGAGTTGACTTTACCTGCACTGAGAACGGACGCCTATTACCCGTTGTCAGTGCAACATCGGCTCCACAAACTATAGTATATCTTTTCACGTTCACGAAGCGTGTGGGTACATTATCGTATGTACTGTGTACATCCACCGCGCCTCCGCTAGGAGTCGCACCCCCGAAGCCGACCAGCTAGCTTCGGTATACCCCGTCGCGGACCGCCTCGCACGCCGCTACCATCGGGCTACGGCACCGCCGACGGAAGCCCCGAGCTAGGAGCTTCACGACCCGTGGAAGGGATGTCGCCTCGGAGCAGGGAAACGCCTCGGCCCAGCCTCGCCTGTTCAAAGGTATTTCTCACCCCTTCCATAATGCCATCATTTATACTTGTCCATAAAAAAAGCATTCTTGAATTGCTTGGATAATCATTTGAATTAAGAACTAAACAGTGATCATTAACAGGCATACAATGTAGCTTGTAACTAATTATGTTGCCTTTTTCTTGTCTATAATAATAAAGATTAGAAATATCAATAAAAAAAAAATGCAAGTTTTGCAACATGAAACAGAAACTCAGGCAAAAGACTGAACTATGTCTAATATATGATCACATTCAACGCACGTCACAGATCACATAGACATATTGCAGGGCTCCACACTTACATTTTTTGTCAGTGGCCAGTGAAATAATTTCTTCCCCTTTTGTGGTGGCCCGAAAGACAAATTTACTGGCCCAGAATTTTATTTCATCAGTAAACTTTTTTTCTATTCAAAATATCACTCTCTCCTGATCCAACCTGTGATATTTTAGATGAAGCATGACAGGTCATGGATGTAAAAAATATTTGTATAATTTTGTTAATGTTGGGTTTAAAAATCTGCTTGCCCGATCAGGCCGCCAAAATATGACTTTTAGTTTTATACATTTTTGCTGGCCCTTAGTGCAATTTCACTGGCCCCGGGCCAGTGCGAGTGTCGAGCCCTGCATTGGCAACTCAAAGCTCGTTAAATTGATCTAGAGCTAGTGACTAGTCTAGTAATTTCCCTAACTTAAGACATTAATATGGAGTCACTCATCGCAAATTGGCTTATTTGTCACACTCGGTCACTCTCAGACTTGGAGAAGAGTTGCCAAAAACGCCAGAAGCCCACACATAGGTACATTACAATAGCGTTGTGCGGAGATCAAGTTGATCAACCTCATCCACCTGCTGCACTATCCAACACAAAAACATTTTTTGTCGGCCGATTTCTCCCTCCATTTACCAGCAAATGCAAAAAAACTTTCGTTTATGCGATATGATCCACAATTCATATACTTTGATAATAATGACCGACTCTGTTGTTTTGAAGACCGCAAAATGTAGAAAACAAATGATTATTTCCCGTCCGTTTTCCTTACCGATGCGTCCTAAAACATAGCGTTCAACTGTTGAACGGTATGATTGAGTGACCCCCGCATCGGCACCCTAAAACATTTCCGACAGTTTAAGACTTAAAAATCATTCAAATTTTTTGAAATTGTACTCACATATTGAGAAAATAGTGCAGATTCCGATGCGATGATCAGATTTGCGATATATTAATTATATTTCGAGATATCGCCTTCGAACGCGCGCGTTGTTTTTTGGCTTCACGAGTTCGAAGTGTTTTTAATACCGGCACCCCCTCAACCCTCATTGACAATGCACGCAACTCAAAATTTCTTGTGCGATGTTGGTATTATTTATCGTATTTACTCGTAGCGGACGATCTACGCATTATTTCTCCTCAAAATTTCGACCAGTTCAGTTTCTAAGGGTAGTGCGCATCATCTCATGCGCGATTTTTTACAACACGCGCAAAAACAAATATTACGCGGGGTGCCGATATTAAAAACAGTGCCGATGTGTAGTACACCTACCATACAGTGTACGAATGGGCGGTATGCTCATCTCCAGCGTATTACGAGCGTATATTGCGTGTAAATGGTCCAACTGATTGGACCATTTACTTTAGTAGCAGATGTGCAGAAGCCCAGATAAGACTCCAGAGGCAGATTGATCATCCACCTAATTTTTATTAAATTATTACAAAATTATTCATCTCTAAAATAAAAATTGAAGTTTTTTTGGTAAAAACTTCGGAAACAAATGATTAAACGTTTGATTCGCATCATTCAGTCATCACTCTTTCTTGTGAATGATTTAAATTATTATAAATTTCTAAAATTAAAATGTAAGTTTTCTTAGAAATTTTGTAAAAACATCGGAAATAAATGATCAAACTTTCAATTCGCATCATTCAGTCATCACTCATTCTTGTAATTTAAATTATAAATTTCTAAAATTAAAATGCAAGTTTTCTTGTATTAATTGTAAAAACATCGGAAATAAATCGATCAAACTTTTGATTTGCATCATTCAGTCATCACTCTGTCTTGTGCATTATTAGGAAAACATCATTTTCGATGGCCATACAAACGATTTCCTTTCATTTACACGACCCTGCCCTGCAATGCCAATGTCAATGACTCAAGACATGTAGGTAGGTCGGGTTCGGCCGCCTGACCTTTTCGGGCCGGGCAGAAGGCAGCTGTCGCACCGGGCCAGTCGCGGCTTCGTTGCGTTGGTCTGTGCAGCTGCAGTGTAAATCACAGTTCAGATTCCAATTGGAAGATTCAACATAACTGTACAAATAAACGATTCATACAAGTTACGATAAAATAATAATAGCATCAACAACTCAGAATAACTGTAGCGTACACATACAATGCATTTAGCATGCAAATTACCTTTGCATTGCGATGAGACCCCCTTGTTTTCGACAAAACAAGTCGACCAAATCTCGAAATGGAAGCTGCCATTTTGAGTGAGACCTCGAATAAAATAAAAAGTTAAATAGCGCCAGCTACTGCCAGGTTATATTCACTTTTGTCAGAAAACGAACTTGCAAAAGAAATTATTTTGATCACAGGGAATGTCAATTGCAAGGAAAGGAAGATATAATAGGAGATTTAATAAACTAATCTGAATTGCATACCATAGATAAGCACAGCATAACTAAAATACATAATGTAATCCACTATCCACAATTATTATTTTTTCATCATATAAAATTTTCAAAGCCGACCAACAAATTTTGCTATTTTTCGAGGCCCGGAGATCAGCGAAAATGACGGTCGAGACCGCTAAAATTTGGTCTCGAGACCATTTAAAATTTAAAAAGGGAGCGAAGCGACAACCCAGCAGCGTGCCCGGGTTTTTATGGCTGGGGGGGGGGGGGGGGGGGGGGGCAAAGCTTTTGAATTCAGCTGTTTATAAATTGGAAGATTATTAAGTGTTATTAAGTGCACATTGCAAGCATCATGTTATGAGCTGGGGCTTTGTCCAATATGAACTTTAGTCTGATAGATGCATATATTGCAAGCATTCTAATGGAACCCTGAATAGCATCAGTCATGGGATACCCACATTGGGAAGCTTATTGGGGGTCCAGGGGGCGGAGCCCCCGGAAGCTTTGGAATTTGTAATATCCAGATATAAAGATGTTTTCTATATGTAAATAATTATAGAGTTAACTATTCTTTAGTTAATTGGCTTTTGAATTAGCTGTTTAGATCCTGTTATGATGAGGGCACTGTCCAAGTATGGATGAATTCTAGCCTGATAGATAAATACTGTCGATTGCAATCATCCTGGTGGAACCCTGAATAAAATAAGTCAAGGGATACCCACATTGGAAAGGCCTATTGGGGGTCCAGGGGGCGAAGCCCCCGGAAGCTTTCGGATTTGTAATATCCAGAAATACAATTAACTATTGAATAGTTAGCTCAATTTTAGTGAGCGAAGCGCTAACGCACAGTGTGCCAGGATCCCTGAAAGTTTGCCAAGAGTGAAGTCCTGAATAAAACTATTTAATTAGTACATGGCTGGTACTGGGTCAAATAACCTTAATGGGGGTTCCAGAGGCGCAGCCCCGGAAGATTTTGGATTTGGGCAGTTTAGCATTATCAAAAAGAGACTATAGTAACAACTTCCATTCATAAGAGGGGGTAATGCTCATTAATTTTAATGTTATTATATATTTTTGAACCCCAAATATTGAGGGGGATGATAATACAGGCCATCCCCCCCACCTGAAATATTGGGGGGGGGGGGGGGGGTGGGGATATATCCCCCCACCCCCCCCCCCCCCCCCCCCCGTGATCGACGCCCCGGACCCCAACACACACACAAATATTGTATTTAGTGTCATACACAGTTCGAACATAAACCATATGCCACATTATGTATATGATTCAACAACATAGCCAACAGCCAAGAATAAGTCCCGAGGGAGCGAAGCCGCCGAGGGCCGGGGGGAGAGCCAGATCGAGGTGGTGGGGGAGGGTTTTGGAGGGGGTAATTGACTTTTGTCAAACGTCAAACGGACGTTTGTGAAGTATATAAAGTGTGTACACTATTGCGGGATCGGTATCTAATCTAGAACATGATGGCGCATCTTCGAACCAGATCAAGATGGTTAGAACCCTCTTTCTTTGTATTATACTGTTCTAACGGCATTGTTTTTAATTCAATTTTTTTAAAAAATGTTATCAAGCATGAATTGTCAGTGGGAGGGGGGGGGGGGGGGGGGCACCTGGGGGGCACATACAAGTTGTGGGGGGGGGGGGCACGTGCCCCCAGGCCCCCCGTAGCTACGCCTCTGCCATGCTCATTACGGTAATTAATAATGGCGTAGCGTGGTCGGACTGATTTAGGGGGCACGCAAAATTAGTGGGGGGCACACCTTATGTATTATTTTCTTTGTTGTTTTATTTTAAATGTCCCCTTATTTTTCCTATTGTTTTATTTGTTTTCTTCAAATTATTTTTTTTTGGGGGAGGGGGGGGGGGGGGCACGTCATTCCTCCAAACGCTACGCCACTGGTCCATTATCCAGTAGGCCTACAAACCCACACGATGATAACGTGAACTGTCTCAACTCCACAGGTAGACCGACAAAATCAGTCATCAGTCTCATAATTTCCGACGCTTGTTTCGCTTATCGCTGGTAGTATGACGTCATTTATATTAAAGAGAACCCCATAGAGAGTCAGTCATCTCTGACCCAGGGAGCATATTACTAATCACATTATGCTATAATGGTGCAAGGCTAATTAAAACCCAACTTACCTCGGTAGCAAATCTCAATAATGTTCTTGAATCAACCAGGGATGATTTTAGACGGATGACCAGGCATCATACTGCTGTGCAAAAGTTATATTTTATAATTATTGACTTCAATCAAACTCCAATATTTCTCAGGCGTATAAGATGTTTTTGAATAACATCATATGTGTGAAAGTAAACTGTATCACCTACAGGTATATTGAAAAAGTTCAACATTTATCAGTTTATTATCTACTGCCGTGTATTGAGTTTGACTTCAATTAAAACAATTTCCGGAACGCTTTTTAATTCAATCATATAATATCTCCATAATTAGGGAGACATTTTGTAAAATCATAACCCGTTTCATTCTTCTGTTGCCATCACGGTAGCCAGATAACAAGTATAACAAATAAATGTAGAAGCTGATTGAATTTGAAGAGAGCAGCAATGCAGGTTAAATGTTTATCTGAAGGTCAAGTCATATTATTTGTAAACGCCGGGGCATGTCCGCGTTTCGATCGGTTCTAACTCACGGGGACCCACATCACTTGCTTGTTAATCAAACCAGTAATTATAGTTCCCAAGAGCAAGTAAACTCCTCCTTAGCTTCTTATTTACCTAGAATATTTTAGTTATTTTATTCCATTTATTGCATTTTGTGTCAATCTTATATACATCAAATTTATTTTCAAACCCGATTAACATTTCATTGGTTAAAGGGATCTAGAACTGTGTTGACATGTGCAAAAAGTGATGAATGGTTGATAAAACAGTGTATATTGGTGTGATCCGATATGTCCACACAGTAATGTGTGAACAGTTTCACGTTAATTGGATGTTTTTGGCCGAGAAATTAGCAAAAATGCAAAATGATATTCACTAACTCATTGCACTTACTTTGTACACGGCTTAGACAGTTTACCATTTGAACACTTCCTCGCTTTCGCACAGCACGTTACCAGAGAACATCTAATGGAAGGTCAATCATCCAGATAGAATAATCTTTTTTCTGACAGTCATTGTCCAAGAAAACAAAATTCTTGTTAAAGCGACGCGTGATTCAATTAGCTGCCTGAGGAAACTAGTATGTTCTATGTCTAGTTTGACGTGGTAAAACATTAACGCACGCGTATACAATTTCATATAACTATGACCTTAATTACAATATCATATTTGCTACCTCAGTGAAATAGTCTGATAGTGGACTAATTTCGCGCAATGTCCATTTGCTGTCGGCAAAAGCGTCCGTATCTATTTTACTCATCAGTCCCAATGTTTTCTTAGCTTTCTCTTTCTTATTCTATGTATCTCAAAATAACTAAACAGTATCGAGGACGAAGAAACAGTACATGACTGTTATGTAATATATTTTTGCATTGAAAACAAAAAAAAATTATACGTACATAAGTGCTTCAGATATGACCAGGGAGGTAGCTCCTATTCCCCTGATATGACAAAACTTTAGTATAAATACTGCATGTAAGGAGGGAAAGTTTGACACTTTTGTTAGGAAGACACGTCAACATGTTCGCATTATTCAGCGATGTTTCTTTCGAGTTAATTTGTGTGTTTTTACTAATAACGCACCGTGATCTGT